>VDFB02015011.1:0-145040 GCA_007258455.2 Sequoia sempervirens
CAAAACTTGGGTTTGTCACCACTATTGTAATTGTTGGAGGAGTTTGATGAGTTGTTTTCATTCTATATTTTGATGACTACTTTCTTGACTAAATCCTCTTCAATTTTAATCTCGTTTTCAATTAATTTTTTTAAGGTTGGGGGACATTTCAATTCCAACCTATAACTCATCTAATCATTGAGGTTTCCAATAAAGATTTCTATCTTTTTTCAATTCCAACCTATAACTCATCTAATCATTGAGGTTTCCAATAAAGATTTCTATCTTTTCCTTTTCAGGCATGGGAAGATAATATCATGCAAATAACCTTCTCCATTTTTGCAAGAACACAAGGAATGATTCACCCTTCTTTTGTTTTAGGTTATAAAGATCTTTCATGGTGATGTCATGTTGGATGTTGTATGAATATTGGGTGATGAACTTGTTGACTAATTCCTCAAAGGTGTTAATTGGTGGGGTGAGTTTGGAGAACCATTCAAGAAAATGTCCACCTAAGCTTCTTGGGAATAATCTCATCAAATATGTTTCCTCATATGAAAATTCAAGACTCATAGTCCTAAATTCCCTCACATGGTCTATCAGATTGGTTTTACCATTGTATTTGTCATACTTGGGGAATTCACAATGTTTGGGAAAAGGTATCATGTGGATACTTTGATCAAATTGATAAGGACAAATGTCTTGTAGCAAATATCATTTTGAGGTTCCTCTTTGCATGTCAAGAATTTGTTGTTGGAGATTTATCATTTGTTGAGTTAAAGCAACTACTTGTTTAGGATCATTTTCGGGCTTTTTGGGAGGTGCTTTCAATTGATTCACATCAAAGTATTATGGTAGTTTGGCACCTTGTTTGGCTAGCATAAGGAGGTATTTTTCCCCATTTCTTTCAAAAATATTTTCTAAACACTTGTGGAAATTGGGGTCTTGTTCAACATGCTGGATATCTTCTTCGGTTATTTCTTCCCTGCAAGTGTTGTTGAGTCCATGAAAAGGATTCTCTTCAACCTCCACCATGGTGTTTTTTGTTTCAATGTTTTGAGTCTCAATGATTGGAGTTTCAATGGTTGGGATTTCAATGTTTGAAGTTTCAATGGCGTGATTTTCAAGTCCTTTTTCCTTAAGTTTTTATTTTTGTAACCTTGTTTGAATGGGCATACAAGTGTTATAGTTTAGACTAAACTTTGATCTAGGTTTTGGAAAAGTACCAAGGATTACAACTAAGCCAAATAGAATGAAAAATTCTAATGAGACTAAGTTTGATTTGACTATGTAGCTCCGTTTCGTGATGAGAGGATGATAAATCTTGATGATGAAACTAGGCTTAATAATCAAAGGTGTGATAAATTTGATGATGTTGGTACTTTGTGATGTTATATCTTGGTTTAGGTTAGAAAATTCCACTTGTAGAGGTGAATTTTAACAAGTTCAAATTCTAAGGTATCTAAGGAATGATCTTAGACTTTGAGAAAGTTCTGAAATTTTGGTTCAAACTATGAAATAGACAATAAATGTTCTTCCCGAATGAGGTTCTCAAATCTTTGGAAAACTTGTGGATTTTGACAATAGTAAAAGATGTATAATTCAGGATTGCAAGGATGTATAATTCGAGATTGTTCTTGCAAGCTCTTTTGTAGAAATTGAAGGTCAACCTCTCTCTGAATTCATAGAGTTTTGTGAGACATTTTTGATGTTCTTTTGGACTAAGAGGTTTGGAATTTGGTTTCTGAATTTTAATCTTTCGTGAAATCATTTGGTAACACACATGTTTAGACTTTGTTTTACCTAAGGATTGGTTGAACACTGCCGAGGATTCCCATGATGAGACTGACTGTTAGGCAAGAGATGAACCTAGGTCACTGTATTGTGTTCTTCAGAAGGTGCCAAAACAAAGACAAAAGGTGCCACAAAATGTTAAAAAGGCGCCACAGAATGAGCAAAAGGCACCAAAACAGAGACATAAGGCACCATAATAGGTTCAGACTTGGTTTTTTGAAAGTTTCTTTCAAAATTTGCTTGGTTTTCCTGATTTTTCAATGGGAGACTTGGTTGTTTCACTAAATGCAATTCTGAATCAGGGTTTTCACTTTAAACATGTGACATTTTTTTTTGTTTTGAAAACACTTGGATAAAGACACATCAAGCAATGTACACTCCTAAGGTTGTGAAAGACTATATTCTTTTGGATTCCACATAGGTTTTACCCCAACCACACTTATTCTTAGCGGATGACTAGATGCTTGACCCCACTGGATCCCCTCCACGACACTCACTTCTCGAGGCAGCAAAGCATCAATTACCATGAATTTCCCATGGCATATTTTTCATCTCTACTTAAAATTGTGAGAATGTGGATTCCTTTGCAATGACCGTTGCTTCACTAAAGAATAGATAAAGGTTTTGGCCAAACTACAACAAGGGTTTTAGTAAGGAGTTTTTGTTCATGGGGGTTGATCCATGTGGCAAGAGACCATTACTACCCTTCTCGTCAAAACCAACCTCATGATACTAGCCTTTGTTCCAGTATCCACACTTATACACTGGCCGAAAATGTGCTTGGTTTTAGCGTGTTATCGGTTTGGTCATTCCCTTGGGTGATTACTTTCTCCCACAAGGTAGGCCCTCTAAGATAAACAAAATAAAGAAAGTATACCCATAGTTCGATCAATATTTATTCCACATGAATAAAGAGAGAACACATGTGATATACTCAACTCACACTTGCACACAAAAGTGAATGGGTCTAGCTTTTTGGTCACCTAGTTAAGGGAAGAGCATATGCCTACTATCCATCCAACACAAAAGACATGGGGTTCATTAACCCTTTAATTAAGCTATGTTCCTAACTTAACCAAAAGGAAACATGGTGTTCATTAACCTTTTAATTAAGCTATGTTCCTATCTTAACCAAAAGGAAACAAGTAAATGACTTCCAGCCCCTACAATATGTTAGTAGTTTGTTAAGAATGTCTTTGATAGTGAATCTGGGAAACTTGCAAAACAACAACACAAAGTATTAGCCTTTGGAAATTGCAAAAGGTGCCAAAACAGAGACAAAAGGTGCCAAAATAGAGACAAAAGGAACCAAAATAGACATAGAGCAGCTCAAAATTGTGCAAAAGGTGCCACAAAATGATAAAAAGGTGCCAAAATAGAGACCAAAGGTGCCAAAACAGAGACAAAAGGTGCCAAAACAGAGATAGAGCAGCCCAAAATTGTGCAAAAGGTTCCACAGAATGAGCAAAAGGCACCAAAACAGAGACCAAAGGTTCCATAGAATGTGCAAAAGGTGCCAAAACAGGTGCAAGAGGCTCCAAAATGGGTGCAAGAGGCTCTAAAATGGGTGCAAGAGGCTCCAAAAGTCTCATGCTCAAACCTATGAACATAAATTTTCAAACATGTTAGTAATAAATGGGGCAAGGCCCCACAATGGGTGCCATTTTGTGTGTGTGTGAAATGTGCAAAGTTAGTATCAACACAAACCTTAATGAAAGGACTTACATTAAAGATTCAAAGCAAAGTAAACTATTCTAAATTGCATCTTAACATATCTTTCAAGAATGTCTCATTGTCCTCTATTCCTAAGGATTTATTAAACCGTTTGGCCCTTACATTTCTATGAGCACAATGGTTGTTAAAATGACTACTTAGGAAACGAGATAACATTCAACATGTAAGCCAATCTAATGCCTACATGAAACTATATGCAAACAATGATGATGAAGGCTATGATGAGTGAAGGATGATGTTGATGATAAATGAACAAGTGGAGGTGGATACTATGGTAGTGATATATATGATTCTATGCATGATTCTACATATGCTCAAATGCAAACTTAAAATGAACTAATCTAAAATGTAACTATGATGCAAGATTTAAAGCTAAGATGTAAATGCAAAGAAAAACATGATATAGAAACTAGCTATAAGACTCCAAAATGCTCCCATGCTCCAATGATAAACCGGCATGATAAATTTACTTCAAATGTGGATGCAAAATACAAGGCCCAAGGGTTGTATTTATAGCCTTTTCCAATCATATAGTGAGGTGGCAATAATCAATGGTCTAGATTCAAATAAGAAAAATGGATGGTGAAGATGAAGAGAATCAAGATGTTGTCCCCTTAACCAAAGAAAACATGCCATTTGGATGGAAGTATCTCTTGACCAATGGGAAACATGCCATTTGGATGGAAGATTCAAGTGTGGGAAGAGAAGACCATGTGCTTCCAAAATTGGTGGAAGTGTGGGAGGAATAAGTCATGTGCTCCAAAATTGGTGGAAGTGTGGGAAGAATAAGTCATGTGCTCCAAAATTGGTGGAAGTGTGGGAGGAATAAGCCATGTGCTTTTTGAAATGAGTTGAAGATAATTCTAATTAAATTAGAGTTATTTATTTTCATGTGACCTTGGTGACATGGCACAAAAAGTTGTAGAAATGTGCTCTAATTCCTAATTGGATTTTAGTGAAGATTAATTAAATAAAACAAGTTTAGGGGACCTTGTTTATTTAATTAATTTAGAAGAATATGTTTTTAGATTTGGAGAATTAGAGAAGGGTGAACAATATAAATAAATTGAGAATTTATTTATACGTAGTTGGAATATTAATTAAATAGCTAGTATTTAATTAATTAAAGGCGATGACCATTTTTAGGTGTATACAGGTTGAAGCAATGAAAGAGGAACTAAAACAAATTGAGAAGAATGATACATGGATTCTTGTTCCCAGACCCAAGGATGATAATTTCATTGGAACTTAATGGGTCTTTAGAAACAAATTGAATGAGCAAGGATAAGTGGTTAGAAACAAAGCAAGACTGGTATGCAAAGGATATTCATAGATGGAAGGAATTGATTTTGAAGAGACTTTTTCCCATGCTGCTAGAATTGAAGCTATAAGATTATTTCTTGCCTATGCTACCTACAAGAACTACAAGGTTTATCAGATGGATGTCAAGTCAACTTTTCTAAATGGTGAATTGGAAGAAGAGGTGTATGTTGAGCAACCTCATTGATTTGAGTTGACTGATAAAGGAGATATGGTATGTCAGTTGAAGAAAGCATTGTATGGAATCAAGCAAGCCCCTATAGCTTGGTATGCCAGATTGGACAAGTATTTGTTGAAGCTTGGATTTAACAAAGGTACTGCTGATAGTAATCTATATTTCAAGAATGGTAATAAAGATTTGATTGTTGAAGTCTTTGCTGATGATATCATTTTTGGAGGAGATGATGGTTTGTGCATTAAGTTTGCTAATGAGATGAAGAGTGAATTTGAAATATCAATGATTGGTGAGATGAAATTCTTTTTGGGAATGCAAATTAATCAATTAGATAAGGGGATTTTTATATCTCAGTCCAAGTATGTGAAGTAATTGTTGAAGAAGTTTGGTATGGAATATTCAAAGCTAGATGGTACACCCATGGTGACCGGATGCAAGTTGAAAACAAAAGATGATTCTCCAAAGGAAAATAAGACTAGATATAGATCAATGATTGGTGGATTGCTGTATTTAACTCAAACTAGGCCTGATATCATGAATGTTGTATGTATTGTTGCAAGATTTCAAGCTAATTCGAAGGAATCTCATGTGACTACCATGAAGAGAATTTTTAGATACTTGAAGAGAACCGTTGAATTTGGCCTATGGTATCCTAAATATAATGATCTTTCTTTGAGTGCCTTTGTTGATGTTGATTGGGTAGGAGATGTAAATGCTAGGAAAAGTACTAGTGGTGGAGCATTTTTCTTTGGTAAGAAGCTGATTTCTTGGTTAAGTAAGAAGCAGAATTCCATTTCCTTATCTACTGTAGAGGCCAAATACATTGCTATTGCTAACATTTGTACTCAAGTCTTATGGATGAAACAAATGTTGAAGGATATCAAAGTTGTATATTTAGAGCCTATTGCTATATTCTGTGATAATTCAAGTGTTATTAAAATTTATAAGAATCTGGTGCTACATTCAAAGACAAAGCATATATCTATTAAGTTTCACTTTTTAAGAGAAAAGGTGAGTGAAAAGGAAGTCAAACTGGAGTATGTGCCTACTAAGGAGTAGATTGTAGACATCTTTACCAAGCCATTTCCTAAGGATACTTTTAAGTATCTCAAAGGGAAGTTAGGGGTGATTACCCCTCCTAATCAGAACTAAGGATGCATTGCATTGCATCATTCTGTGCATTTCAAAGTCATATCTTGATCCAAATTGATGTTGTGGTGGCTGCTATTCAGGGGGAGTAGTAAGATGTTTAGATATGTGGTTCAGAGCTTGTATAGAAGAAATATTTGTCATTGATGTCAAAGGGGGAGAAGACCATGTGAAAAATTTTATGGGAAAGAAAATCATGTGAAAGAATTGAGGAGAAAATTAGTCAGAATCTAAGGGGGAGTAAGTGTCAAGAGTTACCTGCGTTGATGGTTTTTTTCACATCATGTGTTGCCATCAATACCAAAGGGGGAGATTGTTGGATATTGTGGTTGTGTTGCTGATATGTGGTTTTCATTGATGTCAACACTATTAGTATTAATTCATTAGAAGCTGTATATGTCAAGGATATTGAGAAAATTGTAATGAGATGAGTTGTAGGTTGTTAGTGGTGAAGTGAACTTCAGTATTTCAGAAAGTTCTGTACATTGATGATCAAAGGTTCTAGACTAAAGGGTTTGTTGCTGAGTGTATCTAGTTTATCCATGCCAAGTTTCAGAGATCCGCATGAAGTTTTGATCGAGTTATGAAGATTTATATTCTAACATTTTTTTATGTTGCTTTAGTTTGTGTTCCTGATTGAAGATGATGCTATTTTAGTTAGTTCAGTTGTTGTGGATGCTTCTCTGGTGATTCGTAATATTTGTGGATGCTTCTAGATCATGCTCTATCTTTGTTGCAAGTCTGCATTGATCGTTGCACTTGTGGTTGGTGATTTTCTCTTGCGTTTTCATGTTTTTCTTGTTCTTGGCTGACATAGTGGTTGTAGCATGTAGTGGATATTTGAGGAGTAATTAATTGAAGTGTTTTCACGTTGGAGATGTTGATTTGGGTCTTCACTAACTTGTGGTCAACCTTGGTTGATTCACATTAATAATCTTTAGTATTTTGGGCCGACAGTTTATATTCATTTTATTATTTTGTTGAAGCTGACTTGTAGAGATAGAATTTCTTGTTGTGGATATATAAGAGAGATTGATTATTCGAATTGAGGTTTTCTTCTATGTGTATATGTGTGAATCTTGATCTAAATCATTCGAAGGTAGAGCAGAGTGTGAAGAAGAGTGAAGAAGATTAAAGAAGTGTTCATGCGCTTAACCAGAATTGTGATCAGGCATTAGCAGATGTTATTCTATTAGTTCAAATCCCTGCGGATGTAATCTGATTCTTTCTCTAAGATAGTGGGTCTTCCTTTGGGTAGTTAGCCCTATTGTAATTGAGTAGTGAGCTCTAGGCAGTGTGCTTGAATGCAAGTTCATTCTCCATATTTCCATTTCTTATACTTTTAACAGGGTATAATCTTGTGGACTGACCTCCACCATGGTTTTTCTCCTAACAGGGTTTCCATGTAAAAAATATTGGTACTATGTGTGTTTCTAATGTGTTGGTTATTTATGATTTCATGGTTATTAATGAAATCAGAGAATAATGTTAATAAGTTGAATAAGCTTTAAATTTATGTGACAACTGATTCACCCCCCTCTCATTTGCCTTCCCTTGTGTTGCCAATAGGAACCTATCTCTATTCTTTATGATAATTCAAGTCCAATAAACATCTCAAAGATTCCAGTGATGCATTATATATCAAAACACATATCAATCAAGTATCACTTCATAAGAGAGAAGGTAACAGATTACGAAGTCACCATGGAGTATGTGCCAACCAAAGATCAAGTGGCAGATATATTCACCAAGCCTCTTCCCAAGGAACAATTTGAATATTTGAGGCAGAAGTTGGGAATAATTGTTCCCACATCATATCACTAAATTTTGGTGATAGGGAATGGGTCTAGGGGGAGTTTCATAGTTATTTCATTCATCCCTAGAAATAATTAAGTGAGATATCAAGTTAGCTAACCTTTATTTTATAGATTCGTAATGACTTTATGGTTGCAGATTTATGAACACATTCTTTCTCTTTGTTGTTCTTGTTAAAAGGGGAGAATATCAAAGGGGGAGAGTATAGTTGGTCAAATGCATGGCGAGACCCTTTTCCATTGATTTCAAAGAGGGAGAAAGTATGCAAATTCTCTAATGGATAAGTAGTGCAAATTCTTATGTAATCAAGAAAGGGGGAGAAAGCAATTGAGATGGGAGAAAGTGAAGAGAATGCTCCGATGAAAGGTATGTAAAAGGGGTTTTGTATGTGCACTCATGATTAGTGTTATTGGTATTCGACCATTACTAGTTGGTACAGAGTAGCTCAATTGATTGGTGCACTTGTTGGTTCAATTGGAATAGAGCATTAATGAGAGCATTTAGAATTGGTACAGAGAATTTTGAGCATTTAGTTTTTCCATCAATGAAAAAGGGGGAGATTTTTGGCATAATGTTGTCATTGATTTCAAAAAGTGTCATTGATGTCAGTGTGCTAAGAGGATCGGGTTCTAAAAGCATTGGTGAAATATGATGCAAAGAAGAGCATGTTTTGCAGAATTACAATGTTGCTCAAACAATTGCAAAGTTGTCATGATGTTGCAGAGGTCACTTCCAAAAGCTAGAAGAGAAAAAAGGATAAATATTTGACATGATTTTTTCATGAGCTTTCCATTAATGTGATTTATAGATTGAATACAAAAGTGGTGCTCAAAATTGTTTTATGATTTCTCTTAGATAGAAATAGGGTTTTGTAGTTAAACCCTAAGTGTTGTAGTCATGGAGATGAACAATTTTTATATTTTTAAGTTGATTGGATATAGGAGGTAGGAGGTTGCTTAAGTGATGAATTAAGTCATCAAAGTATCTTGGAACCAAACCCTTTTCGTAGTGGTACTAGTTGGTGTCTTGTGTGCATCGTGTAAAACCTTCACATCATGTTTTGAAGTTTACCTCAACATGTGGTTTGCATGATATGCGATGAAGGAGTGGTGAATATTGGAGCATGGAGATCTAACAACCATCGCTAATTTCTTGACATCACTATTGTGAAGCATTCACGAGAAATGAAATTATGATGTGTGATATTCAAAGATCAAAGATCTATGTAGAAGTCCATGAGGATAAACAAATGACATTACATTGCAAGACTTTAGTTCATCACATTTATGTGTTTAACCACTCGACTCAAATCTGCAATACATGATGGAAGAAGAATAGTTGAGTGTGATGTATGCAGGGACTAGTGGTGACATAAGATTGCATCGTTACATTTATTCACATCATGGTTGTGAATAAAGAAGCATCAAACCAATATGCGATACACTAAAAGGTAGTGATGAAGACATGGTGGGTCCCCTTGTTAAAAGAGTGATGGAGTGATGAGGAAACGTGCCCAACATGATAGATGGCGGAATGTAATTACATCACAATGATCCTTTGAATCATGAATAACTCTTTTTTGTGCACAAATGAAGATACAATAGGAAAAGAGAACATGATGGTGATCCAATGGTGAAGATGATCAAGGGATGATGCTCGAACTGTGATCGTGAATCTACTTCACATTGTGGAAATTGAGTTTGATGCCCTAAGTAAAAATGTGATGGGTTAAGTGTGTGTGATGGTTAGAAACAAAAATATGGAGGTCAACGTTGCTAGTTTAAAGGAAACTCATCTAACAGTTGTGTTTTAAAAATAGAAAGGATAAAGGATGATCGTTGAATCATGGCACAAAGATTTGAGATCGATGAACTAAGTTTAAATTTGAAGAAATTTAATGGCTATGATAGTGTGAATGAGGGTTTTAACTATAAAGCAACACAATGAATGATTTTAATTGGTACAACCACTCTAGCTACCAATTTTATTAGTGATAAGATAAATGATTGAAAACATAGATGTGTAGGTAGTGAATAATTAGATACAAATTAAATAGAGAGCATATGTATTAAATAAAAATGAAATCCTAGTTTTGTTAGGATGCTAAAAATGGAAAAAAAATTGGGGTAGTGGGAATAGCTCAATTGGGTAAAGCATCCTATTGCAGGCAAGAGGTCACGAAGTCTACTCTCCCCACCATCTCTATGGTACCAAAGGGTGTGTCGCACACCAGTGTCACGAGTCACATGAAAAAATATTACTAGGTGCATTGCAATTTATAGGGGGGTGGCTATCCAATTTTGGTTCCTGTAGTTTAAAAATAAATTAAAAAAGAAAAGAAAAAAACTTTAATTTTAGATACACATGTGTGTGGATCATTGGATAGGTGGCTTGTTGAAGAAGGAAATGATAAACCCTAATAGAGGAGGTGTATAAGTATGTTCAAAGCTTGAGGAAATAATTTCAAGTCGATGAAGGTATGAAAATTGAATACATTGTGAATTTTCTTGACTTAGATGCAGTATGGAGGTGTAAGAGCGAGCTCTTGAAATAGACATAGAATGCACTAAAAGAAAAGGTGCAGAGTGTGTATTTGTGAGCTCTTGAGGTAGACAAAGAATGCACTAGTATAAAAGGGAAAGGTGCAGAGGTTTGTGTGTGTGAATGAGTAGAACCCAAATAAAAATAAAAGAATTCTATCATGGTCAACATTCAAGGTACATAATAGAGAGCTGCAGAGTAGAGAATTGAGTTGCAGAGACAACAAAAAATATTTGTGCAACTTTGCAATTAGGGTTGCAACATTGAATTATGTTCAATAAAACAAATTGTATTATTTTTCATTGTAAATCTGATTGGTGGGTGCTATTAAATAGCTTGGTAGGTGCTCAGTGTAGGGAGTTGGTGCTTCCTTGGAGTGAGTGCTCATAAAATAGGGGATTGGTATCTCCTTAGGGTTGGTTCCCTTAAATAATTGTAATCAGAGATTTACCTTGTGAGGTTGGATTAGGACTATAGATCCTAACAACTATTCTCATTATGGTTTTTCCCATCTTGGGTTTTCCGCATATATCTTGTGTTATGGGCTATTGTATGTGCATGTTTATTTCTCTACATATTTAGTTTAGATTGCACTAAAGGCTTAAAAGGAATTAATTAGTAAAAGTGGTAAAGGGCTAAAATTTAATGATCTATTGATTCACCCCCCTTCTCAATAGATTGTTGTGTTCCAATAATTTTTTGAAGGCTTTTTGTAGAAAGTTTCCTTTTAAGAGAGATAGAACACTTGTAATATATTTTTGTTTTGTAATGTAAAAACAATCATCAATAAATTGGCAATAGAAGGAAGAAAAAATAAAGCTAGAACATGTAGGATCATTTTTCTCCTGATAGGTTTCATACAATACTTAGATCTACACCCAAAAAAGGAGAATTTCAGGAACTTAAAACACCAACATGAGCTAGGAGATCTGGAGTAGGGGAAATTTCATCATTAGCTCCACCTTCCATATCCACTTCAACCTCATCTTTCACCTCAAAAATATATACTTCATCCATCCCATCGTCATCCTCATCTCATATTTTAGTTGAAATACCACAAACACCACCACCTCCACTAATGGCTTGGTTACTCAACAACCCCTCACCCCTCACATTAAAATATTGCCATGACATGCCCAAGAACCCTAATTTTTTTTGCTCAAAGTTCTTTTTCAACAATCCTTATAGGACAATTGAAGAGCATATTAAGATCTTCGATGGATCTCTTAAGAATAGGGTGATTGACCATCAAGATGTAGTGTGCAGACTCTTCCTTTATTCTTTAGGGGATGAAGCATTTACTAGTTCATCCACTTACCGACAAGGTCAATCCATAACTAGCAAGAAATGAAGGATACCTTTTTGGGAAAATTTAAGATTCCAATTAGCCCCTCTAAGTTGTATCAATAGTTTTTTTTAGTCAAAAGGTAAACAATGAGACCATAATCTCTTTTAATAATAGATTCCATAGGGCTTACACAAGATTTTAGACTCCTTACTTTGTAGAAAATGCATCAACAAAAGAGGTCTATTATGAAACCTTGGATAATCTCACATCAAATTTTGTGAAGAGGAAACATTCTTCCCCAAAGGACTTAGTAGCAGCATATTCTGAGGCAATAAAGGAAAGTATTGACTTGGGATAAAACGTATTGACCCACCCCAACTCTCTAAGAGTAACAACAAGTTCAAATAAGATTCAAGGACTAACTAAGGATTTGGAAAATCATACTCCCATCATGAATCAGATTCCTTAGATGCAAATAGTGCCACATCTAGGGCATCCATTAGATCAAATTCATCCTACTTAGCCATCATACCTATAGAATTCTTCTACATCTCAACCTGTGTACTTGAAGAATTTTTTTTTAGTAAGAGCTTCAACTAACAAGGACAAAATTAAAGAGCCTATTGAGTAAGTGAAGAATATTTCTATAGAGGTAACTTAAATTAGAAATCAAAATAATCAATTATAGAATTCTCATAGAAAATTTCAATCAAATTACAATAGAGATCAAGACCAAAATTTAGGTCAAAATCAAGGTTATGAGCATGGGAAAAATAAAAATTTCCCAAGGAAAAGCATAACCTAAAAAACTCATCCTAACAATGGTGGAGTCCTCTCTCCATTGGATTCAATGAATACTTATGAAAAACCACATGGGAGAGTGTATTTGGTTGAGGAAACAATGTTTAGATGGTGCAAATTGCATAATACAAATCAACATTCAGAGTTAAATTATCTAGAGTTTCATATCATGAAAAGTATATTCAACTAGAAGTATAAAAAGAAGAAAGTACAGAAAGTCCATCTACCTTTGGGCATGAGATGGTCCCTTCTCATCCTTATGATTTTTTCTTGATGGTGAACTAGGCCCCTTTTCCTAAGGTAGAAGAAAATAATTCAAAAGTTGAAGATTCCTCAACAAAATCAGTTGAATCAGATACAATATACAATGAAGAATATCTTGCTCATTTCTTTTAACTAAATTCTAAGCATGCAGAAGAAGATGATATCCAAATGTTGAATCAAATAAGAGGAACATATGACTTATGAAATAGAAAATCTGGGGATCCATTTACAACTTTTACTCCACCAAACAGTCAAGGGATACCTCTTAACCCTAATGCAAGTAATAACCCCGCACCTCTGACAGTTCCCATGGAATACTTCACCAAAGAGATTAGTAGCAAATCAAAAGTTGATCAAGTGGGGAAATATGTGGTCAAGGAACTAAAGAAGATAAAAGTAAGTCTTTCAATTTTTGAGCTATTAAAGGTACCAGAGATAAGGAATTTATTCTTCAATTTAGCAAAGGATCCAACTCAACTAAAGGCCTCATATAGCACACCTATGGTTGAGACTATGATTGAGAAAATTCAAAGACAAAGCAAAGAAAAAGGAGAAGGCTCGGGTTTCTTAAGCTGAAAATATTATTAGCATATTCTAGGATAGGTGTGAAACTCCTCTATTTTTGTTGACATTGCGTATCTTCGAGAAAAAATTGCGCAATTGTTTGTTAGATTCAAGTGCCTCAAAAAATGTCATGCCCCTCACTATATGCAAAGCTTTTGGAATTAATTATACTTCTTCTCATAGGAAGGTGACACAATTTGATAAGATATAAGTGAATGTTGTAGGAGAACTAAATAGGATCCCCATGCAAGTGGCATCCAATCATTGAGTCTAGCAACTATTAGACATACAAGTAGTAGATATGCTTGATACATATTGCATGCTTTTGAGTAGGGATTGCACTAAAACCCTAAATGGATACATACATAATGAACTTTTGTACTCTTCTATGGAAGGGGATACAAAATTAGATACATATAGAAAGAGAGAATCAAATGAAGCATATGATGACAAAATACAACAAGAATAATGAAGTGTTATTCTAAAAAATATACTTGTGAGTTTATATTCCTATAGCATTGGAAGCCAAGGAGGTCCTTATGCTACATATTACACTTCAGGTTACTAAAGATTTGACTTATATGCACATTAGTATGGAAGCATGCAACAAGACAAATGATGAATCTCAAATAGACAATGAACTAGGAGTATTTGAAGGATTCCAAGAGTTTATAGTGAGATGCATTCATGATTAGCTAATGTTAGGGAATAAAGTGGACTTTAAGGACCTTTTTCTACCCTATTGGTGTAGGAATCATTATGCATAGCACTCAAAATTTGAGTGCTCCTATGCCAAACTATGGTAGAGGAGATCAAAAAATAGGTAGGGCCATCCAACCTTGCTTTGGATAGAGTTGAAAAAAATATTTCAAAGGAACAATCACCTGCATAGCTGAGTTGACCTAAAAAATTCCCACAACAAAAGCTAAGGTTTCCTCAACCAAGTTTTGGACATTGAAATTTGACTGATCTAAATCCAAGTAACGTGTTGGAGTAGAATTCAAGCTGATTGGTCTAGATGGTAAGACTTTCTTTGCAACTCATAGGTTGTAGTTCTATTGTACCAGTGACATTGCTGAGTATGGGGCATTAAAGTACATGTGATTTTGATGGAATTACAAAAGAATAAAAAAGTATTGCAAGTATTAGGAGATTCATAATTAGTGGTGAAGCAAGTAAGGAAAAAATACTATTCCCATAATAAAATATTGACAAACTACCAACATCATGTGTGGGACTTATTGGAAGGCTGTCATACTTTCAACATTTAGTTGATCCTAAGGAGTAATAATCATACAACTAGTGCTTTGGCTTAGAGGACAAGCACATTGTAGCCACTGTATTTGTTAGGACTAAAGAAATTTATTGTTTAATTGAATGCCATGCCTTTTGTACTAGAAAATTCCACTAATTTCTAAGTCTTTGAGGACGACAAGCATATATTAGACTTCACCACTAGTTTGGATGTTTTTAAAATGTATATTATAGATGAAGTTGAACCTAAGAAAGCATATTTGGACTTAGAAGGAGTGGTAAAAGTGAAGACAAACATAATTCCAAGGGCCATGGTCGAATTGGAAATAATTTTCAACTTTGATTAGCTAAGAAGCCAAGATCAATGAGAAAAAAAGGATTTAGTAGAAAGCAAGTGCGATACCTACAACATGGGAACTACTAAAGAGGTGAAAAAAAAATTTATTGGAAAGGTTTGCACTCTCGAGGAAAAGGAGGGAATAGTATAAGCTCTACATATATATCAAGATGTGATATTATGGAGCTACAAAGATCTAAAGACATATGATACCTCCATAATCACGTATACTATTTGGTTAGAGGAAGATGTGAAGTCTTTTAGAAAGAGGAAACAACCTGCTAATGCATTGCTAGAACTAGTCATCCATAAAGAAGTGCATTATAAATTGTTGTCTTCCAAGATTATTTTTCCAATTAGGAATTCGACTTGGGTGTCTAATTTGGTGCATGTCTAGAATAAAAATGGAAAAATCAGGTTATGCATAGATTTCAAAAATATCAATAGATCCTTAGAAAATAAAAAATTATCCATTTCCCTCGCTAGATAAAGTGTTGCAAATTGTTAACATATCACAAATGATGTCATTTATAGACGGCTATTCAGGGTATAACTAGGTCATGGTTGCACATGAGGACAAAATAAAGACTGTGTTCATTACCAAGTGGGAGACCTTTGCTTATAGACATATGCCATTCAGTATAATTAATACTAGAGCAAAATTTCAATGAGCGATAGATATTGCTTTCAAGGAATTGGTTGAAAAATGCATCATCATATATGGATGATTTAACTATTTTCTCAAAGAGGAGAGAAGATAATGTTTTAGACTTATGGAAAATATTTCAAAGGTGTAGAGAGTTCAACATTTCACTTAATCCCAAAATGTGTATCTTTGGGGTCAAAAAGGGAAAATTTTTGAAACATGCGATTTTAGCAAATGGTATATCTATTGACCCCAATTGAGTACAAGCAATATTAAAAAATCAACCACCAGAAAGAAAGAAATAAATTAAGTCGTACTTTTTCAAAATCAATTTCATGGACAAATTTAATACTTGATTTGTTTAAATTATCAAGCCACTAAATACTATGCTAAAACAAGATACAAAGATTGATTGGATGTATTCAAAGCGTACATTTGAGGAAAGAAAGCAAGTGATTGTAGACACTTCAGTCTTGGTGAGACCAAACTATACATGCCTTCTACATTTAATCATTTACATCCTATCATTCATGTGCTAGAATGCGAACTCAGAAGAAAGAGCAAGTTGATGAAAACCCAATATATTTCATGAGCGCACCTCTCAAAGATGTTGAATTACAATATTTGAATGTTGAAAAACAAGCCTATGTGCTAGTACACACTTAGTTGATTCCCACAAGGGGATACATAGGTAGGGTCACTAGGAACACTCAAGGTTTAGGTATGGGTCTACGAATGACCCTAGTCATAGGAGCTTAGCACTTTGAGAGTAACCCTATAAGTATTGATGTTGATTTTTCATCATTGGGATGAATAAAGGACTTTTGAGATCAGAACATATAATATAGAGGAAATTTTTTTGGTCAGTTAAGTTAGTTGTTAGTGTAGATTGAATCAAAAAATTGTAGCACTTGAGGGATGGAATTTACAGAATATTTTTGGCTAGTTACTCAAGCAATTTTTTTTAAAAAAAATAGTTCATCTTGTAGAGGAACGAAATGGATATCAAAATTTTATGAAATCTAGATTAAAAATGAGCAATTTATGGGCTTGTAGGTTTTCAACCTACTATTAGGAATTTATAAAAGGCTAAATATGAAGGATGCTCAATTGAATGTACCCTTCTAAGTGATTTTTTCTACCAAACATTAAATTTATTTATTTATTGGTTATATAAACAATTTTTCTGTATTGAATAAGGCTTTAGCTACATGATCACATAATTTGATAAAATCCTTGTATTTCGAGTGCACCAAGTGGTATCAAAGCAAGTTGTGAGAATATAAATTTTTGTGCTAGTGTTAGAGAAGAAACATTAGAGGAATTTTTTTGGGTGAGTAAAGAACGATCAAATCTACAACTAAAATATTTCAAGAGACATGACACATAGACAGTGAGACCAAAGAGGAGCAACGCAATGAGTTGGTGATATGGTAATTATTGAAATTCTATGAGGAACTATGGTAAGATTGGAGGTGATAAAGGAAATACAAGGGAGAGGGGTATATGTTGAAGATATCAAAAGGAATAAAGAACATGAAGGAAATGAAGAAGTAGAATAGATAGAGGAATATTTTTTGAGGGTAATGTATAGAATGAGTGGAAGAAAGGGATAAACACTCCCCATTTTAATGGAAGATTGAAATTTGGAAAAATTATAGATTAGATAATCAAAATGGAGAAATATTTTTACTTGAAGGAATAGAAGATAACATGAAAGTTAAGTTCTCTTCTACAAAGATAAAATGCCATTCATGATGGCAAGACCAATTGTTGCAAAATAAAGAATAATGAGAGGGAGTATACTTGAATCCCATGAAGGATAAGGATGAGGAGGTAGAGAAGAATACCATAGTTTAATAGGTAACTGGAAAATAATTCTTGAAATATTTTAAGAAGGAGAAGGCATCATATGCCTTCATTCCTAAAATTACAAAGGTTAGGATAATAGAGAAAGAGGAAATGTTAAACGAGGTACAATATATGTTGAGTGAATTTTTAAATCTCTTGAAAAAATAATTATGTGATGAATTTCCACTAATGAGGATCATTAGTCATTGTATGGTTTTTATAATAGGGCCTAGTTTTCCAAACAAGACACTATATAAAATGAAGCTAATTAAGAATGAGGAGATTAACAACGAAGTGCAAGAATTTCTTGATAAAGGTTTTCTTAGAGAGAGTTTATGTCTCTGTGTTGTACCTAAAATAATAACATAGAATAAGAATGGTTAATGGAAGATGTGGAAAAATTAAAGAGCCATAGAAAAGATAAATTAATAAAGTACACATTTTCCTTTCTCTAGATGGATGCCATAATGGATTTCTTGAGTGGAGAGAAATACAAGTCTCAAAGATAGACTTGAAGAGTGGATACCATCGGATAAGGATCAAAGAAGGAGATGAATGGAAGACTAAATTCAAGAAAAAGGATGGTATATATAAGTGGATGGTAATTTTATTTGGGTTAGAAAATACCCCAAGTACCATCTAGTGATTGATGAATTGATGCATGAGCATCCATGGTTGACTAGCAATCTTGCATCAACAAAAAATATTTAATTTATTTATTTTTATTTAGTTTGGTCTTCAAATATTATAGGTGAATAAATTTTTGTAATAGGCATTAAATATTTGATAAATATTTGGCCAGGACCTTATGATTCAACTTTATTGTATTTTGAGCTCATTTTAGTGGCATTTTAAAGAAAAATCCATGAAATATTCCTTCCTTGGCATGTAATTTGATGGGGACTACATTTTATGACATAGAGAATCTTTCACTTATGGTAACATATCAAAAATGGGCACCCAAGTGGTAATGGTTATGGAATTTCTAATTTTGACCCTATTCAGGTGGAGTGGAGGAGTCAAGATGGAGTCCAAACTTAGCATTATTCCTTGGGGAGTGGATGAGCATGCAAATGTTGTTTTTATTATTTCATTTGATGTTCTTTGGAGGCTATTTTGCAAGTTGGGGGTCCTGAAATCTTGCGATTTACACTTTTGGGTGTGGAAAATGCATTGAAAGAAGCAACAAAAGGTGGAAAATAATTCATTTTTTGGGAGAATGAAAGGGGGGGATGAAGAATGGGGGTTGGAAGAAAAGGAGATAGTTTTCAGATTTGAAGACTATGTTTTGGTAGCAATTTTGTTGTAGGTTTGGGAAGGTGAAGATTGAAAAAAAGTGGTCCTTTAAGACCATGTTTGAAAATTGATTTAGTTGAAGATTGATTTTGAAGCTACAGGATGAGGTTTTGGGGAGATGAAAATAGAAGACTTTGAGGAAGGTTTGTGGAATCCATATGTTGCTGTACTACACCATTGTTGCAGGTCTAAGATCAGACCTAAACCATATTTGGATTTTTTAATGAGAAGCCATTAGACTTGGCCTGTTGTTTTGTAATGTTGTTTTAAATTTTAATGAGAATTTCTATGATTTTGCTTGCATAAATTGCGTGTTTAGATCAATCCTATTTCATGATGTATAAATCAGATTGGTGAAAGTTTATTATTGGTTTGAATATCAATTTTGAGACTAAGTTTCTTAGCCCAAGAAGCTGCAATATTCGTAAAATCAATTTGAAGAAGATTTTGTAGTTGTTGCGGGCGGTTTTGAATGAATAAACTAGTGTTCATGTTGCAGATTTTTAAATCCGATTTGTTGGAATTTCCAATGAATTTTATTTTGTTGAGAGTATTTGTATGAAAAAGGGTGTATTTGTGTTATCCTCTTACATTAGTGCTATTAGAGCAGGAGTTCTTGAGTGTGCAGGAAGAAGCACCGATGTGAGGTAGTTTGCACCAAGACTTGTGGTGGTGTGTGTGTGATTTGTGTGTAGATAGATCATTTAGTGTGAGGAAATCTATACTTGATAGGTTGAATTTTGAGAGTGTGTGGCAAGTGTTTGATGAAATTTAAAAGAATAAAGGTAATAAGTTTGTCATAGTTGTGTATGCAAGTGAACAGGATGGAGAAAATACTGCAAAAGTATGCTTTGAGAATAGTATGAAGAAAGATGGTGAGATTGTAGTAAAGGATGAGAAGGTGGAGAAAATTGCAGAAAATATTAAAGAGGTTGTAGCAGCAACAAAATAGTTTAGAAAAATGGAGGTTGCAGTAGTTAAAGAAAAGGTAAAACTTGTATTTTGTGAGTTCATTGATGATTTTGGTTTGCATGTGAATGTCATGAATGGGATGGATGGATATGAGGAAGCTGAAAATTATGTTGCAGCAGTAAGGAAAAGATATATATCATATTTTCATGAATTTACAACCAAATTTGATTTGTATTTGACTAATATGATGAGTGACAGAGAAGAAAGAATTGCAGCAATGCAAGTAGTTGATGAAAAGTTTAATCTTTTTGAATGTTATTATAAAAATGCATGTGAGTACAATGAAGTTACAATAGAAGAGAGTCCTTTGGAGGAAATAGAAGAAACAAAGAGATATATTTTATTGATGAAGATTGCAGAAGTAGAGGTAGAGTGGAATGCATTGATTGTAGGTAGAGCAAAAGTTGTAGCAGAAGGTAATGAGGTGAAATCAGATTTTGATGAATGCTTTGATGAGGTTGAGAATGCTATTGCAAAAAGTAGTGAGGAGGTAAGACCTTTTATTTTTAATTATTTTCATGATAAGTTGGATGATTTAGTGAATTCAAATGAGATGGTTCAATTAGAGATTGCTAGTGAAGTATGGAAGGCAAAATATATGTTTGGTATTGCAAAGTTTAGTGTAGGTGCATTTTGGAGGAGGCGGTTAGAATATGGTGGTTTGAATCCCACAAGATTGGAAGATATTGTGAGTTTAATTTGGTGGAGGTGGTTGGTTTATGGTGGAGTTGATTCTACATTGAAAATTTTGAGTGCAAAGAAGAACTGTCAAAGGAGAACGATACTTGTTCCGACTAGATGTTGGAAGAGGAGAAAGAAGAAAAAATCAAAGGTACCAGTTTTAGTAATGGAGTTTGCTGAGGGTTGTTACAACCTAAAAGGATGGTTCTACCATTCAACTCCATTTTGTGAGACCAAGCTCAAAATTTCTTTCTACCTTAGGTGTTTGATGTAGGAGCATCCATAGTTGACTGAAAATCTTGCATCAACCAACAATATTTTATTTTATTTTTTTATTTAGTTTGGTATTCAAATATTATAGGTGAATAAATATTTTTAATAAGGTATGAAATATTTAATAAATATTTGGCCAGGACCTTATGATTCAACTTTATCGTATTTCAGGCTCATTTTAGTGGCACTTCAAAGAAAAATCCATGAAATATTCCTTCCTTGGTGTGGAATTTGGTGGGGACTACATTTTATGACATAGAGAATCTTTCATTTATGGTAACATCTCCAAAATGGGTGCCCAAGTTGTGATGGTTATGGAATTTCTAATTTTGACCCTATTCAGGTGGAATGGAGTCAAGATGGAGTCCAAACTTAGCATTATTCCTTAAGGAGTGGATGAGCATGCAAATGTTGTTTTTATTATTTTATTTAATGTTCTTTGGAGGCTCTTTTTCAGGTTGGGGGTCATGAAATCTTTGGAGTTACACTTTTGGGTGTGAAAAATGCATTGAAAGAAGCAACAAAAGGTGGAAAATCATTCATTTTTTGGGAGACTAAAAGGGGAGGAGATGAAGAATGGGGGTTGGATGAAAGGAGATAGTTTTCAGATTTGAAGACTATATTTTGGTAGAATTTTTGTTGCAGGTGTGAGTTCAAGGTGAATACAACAACAAAGAGGTACTTTGAGATCATGTTTGAATATTGATTTAGTTGAAGATTGATTTTGAAGCTATAGGATGAGGTTTTGGGGGGATGAAGATAGGAGAGTTTGAGGAAGGATTGTGGAAGCCATATGTTGTTGTAATACACAATTGTTGCAGGTCTAAGATTAGACCTAAATCATACTGGGATTCTATAATGAGAATCCAATAGATTTGGCCTATTTTTTTGTAATATTATTTTAAATTTGTATAATTTTGCATGCATAAATTGTGTGTTTAGATCAATTCTATTTTATGATGTATAAATCAAATTGGTGAAGTTTTATTATTGGTTTGAATATCAATTTTGAGACTAATTTTATCAGCCCAAGAGGCTGTAATGTTGGTAAAATCATTTTGGAGAATATTTTGTAGTTGTTGCAGGCAGTTTTGAATTAACAAACTAGTGTTCATGTTGCAGATTTTTAAATCCGATTTGTTACATTTCCAATGCATTTTATTTTGTTGAGAGTAGTTGTATGGAAAAGGGGGTATTGTGTTATCCTCTTACATTATGAATGAGGTACTAAAATATTTTCTTGAAATATTTGTAATTATATATGTAGATGTTATTTTGATTTTTAGTAAAACAAAAGAAAAAATCTCACATATTAGGGAAATTTTTCTAATATTGAAGGAAGAGAAGCTACTCGTGGATTTAAAGAAATTTAGTTTCATAAAGAAGGAACTAGTGTATCTAGGATTTTTGGTTTCAAATGAGAGTATGAAAATGGACCCAAAGAAGGTTAAGGCTACTATTTATTGCTATTCACCAAAAAGTATGTTTGAAGCCCAAATATTTTCATGGCTTACTAGGATTCTATAGGAATTTCATAAAAAAATGGAAGAATTTGTGTTCCAATCATGGAGAAAATTAAAGGGAGTTGGAGATATTTTTTGGAATGCTACAATAGAGGATTTTTCTACTATTGAAGGAGAAGGTGTCTGCACAATTCATATTATCACTTCAAAGTTTTGAAGAAAAACAAGTTTATTGTGATGAGAGTGGAACAACCATTTGAGGTGTGATAAGTCAAGTGGGTGAACCCATATCATATTTCAATGAGAATTTGAATGAATCCAAAATAAAATGTTCAATTTATGATTAAGAGTTCTATGCCATTGTGTAAGCATTGAATAGGTGGGGACATTATTTTATACGAAAGAATATTTTTTCTACACAAATCATCACTCCATATATTTTATAAATATCCAAGGTAATTTAAACTAGAGAAACATGAAATTATTTGACTTCAAGATACAAAGTTATTCATTTTTTTTGAAGCATAGGATTAGATATAGTCTAATCAAGTAGTCGATGCATTAAGTAGAATATTTTTTCTATTGAATAAACATGTATTTATATTATGGGATTTGATTCTATGAGAGAATTTTATGAAGAAGATGATGATTTTAGAGATGAATTCAATTTTTCATAAAAGTCTAAAAGAAACAAATAGGACTCCTTGGTTCAAATATTTCATCCAATAAGGATTATTATTCAAAGGAAATAAGTTGTGCATACCTCAAGGATCACTGAGGGAAATTTTGATAAGGGAAAATTATAGTTGAGGTATAAGTTGACATATATTTTGGACAAGACAATAACATTGTTGAATGAGAGTTATTATTTTCTAGGCATGGGTTTGAATGTGAAGAAGATGGTGCAATGGTGCATAATTTTCTAGCATGCTAAAGGAAATAGATAAAACACATTATTGTATTAGCCTCTACCAATACCAAAGAGGCCATGCTAAAACATTAGTATTAATTTTCTATCAGGTCTAACTTGAATGCAAAGAGGTGATGAATATTTTTTATTGTGAATATATAGGCTTTCCAAAATGGTACATTTCATCACATGCTAGAAGAGTAGTGATCACTCCCCACATAGGCACATTATTTTTCAAGGAGATATTTAGGTTACATGGCCTAAATAAAAGTATATTTTCTAGTAGAGATATATTGTAGGTTATTTTTGGTGCACCTCATGGAAAATGCTTTGAACAAAACTAGGTTTTAGTTTAACCTACCATCCATAGAAAAATGGTCAAAAAAAGGTTTTGAATTGAAGATTAGGAAACTTATTGATATATTTAGTAGGAGAAAATGTAAGGAAATTTTAGGTGCGGAACAAACTCTCCTAACGCAAAAAACTCAGGGAAGAATACATATACGACTTTAAATTTTTCAATTATAGCTCATTAAGATACACTTGAAAAGAATAACAAAAAAGAGAAATGAACACATACACAATTGGACACCAGATTTATGTGGGAAAAACTTTACAGGAGAAAAACCCACCACACCAAGAAAAGTCTCTTTGTATTACAATAAAAAAAATTACATACAGAGATCGAACTTCACTTTCTAATGTCAAGTTAACAACAAGAACATTTCCTTGATCAACCTTGTATAGAACATCACAATGCTCTCACAAGAATACCATGAATTCACACACACTGATCAAATTGTGTTCAATCGAACAACTCTTTTGCCACCGAACTGTTCATCATCTTCAACCATTACAAAGCATAATCGTTATTGTTTATGGTCTGTTGATATTCTGCACAAGAACAGTCACAATAGTTCAAATGCCAACGGTTCTCCTTCTGCTTCTCTCATTGGTCCAAAACAGACCACATAAGACAATTGTTCGGTCAAAACATTCAAATAGAATCACATGTTGGTGAGACACTAGACTATGTCTCCCTAATGCCAAAATGCCCGACTGTCCTTATCGGCAAGAGTCACCACCATCGGCAAGAGTCATATCGAATGCAAAACCATCGACTAGACTCACTTTATCGGAAAGACTTATCATTGATGTCCATTACAGAACTATTGGCAAGACCATCGCGGTCGCTAAGAGTCTTATAGAACCTTTATGTCACACCGATGTTCATCGTGCAAAGTTGTCAGCGAGATGAGTGCTATCAGAAAGAGTTCACATCAAAATCATACCTATCGGTGAGATCACAACCATTGACAGGAGATCATACCGAAAGAAAAACAGTCGGTGAGACCAACACAGTTGGCAAGAGCTCATACCAAATGCATACGCATCGGTGAGAGAACCATCGGCGAGACTGGTGCTATCAGAAAGAGTTTGAGAGTCTTCCTGATGACTAGTATGAACAAAGCTATCGACAAGACTAACACTATCGAAATGTGTCTGACAGTCTCCCCGATATCTTCTGTCGCCAAGAGTCTCCTCGACGGTCACTGAAAAACAACCTGTCAGCACATCATAATGAGTCAAGAATCTCTCACCGAAACCCCATGTCTTGTCGATGACTACCATTGGCAAGACAATTCCAAAGTCTCACCAATTTGATCTTCAGAACATAGCTACTAGTCGGCAAGACATTTTGAGGGTCTCACTGATTTTTCTCTTTCAGGAGTTTCATGTCAGTAAGTTTGAGGCACATTTTCCAACAAGCTCCCACTTGGCAAAGATCTTACTGAAACCTCTAGAGCACAACAAGATTACTGAAATCCATGGGCACCAAGGCCCATCGAATTGGCACACCACCTGTACTTGTCTGTGCTCATTGGTTTCGTCAATGCATCTACAAAATTTTCTAGAGTATCCACTTTTTCTAAAGAGACCTTTCCATCCTCCACCATATCTCATACAAAATGATACTACACATCAATATGTTTCGTCCTGGCATGGAAAGTAGGAATTTTTTGCCAAACAAATAGCACTCTGACTGTCACAGTAAATTGTAATTTTCCCTGCATCAAACCCAATGTTAGAACACAAATGTTTTAACCAGATTGCTTCTTTACATGAATGTGTAGCTGCCATATATTCTGCCTCTATAGTGGACAAAGCGACTATAGCTTGCCGCTTACTCATCCAACTAACTGCACCACCATTCATCATGAAAATATATCCACTGGTGGATCTTCTACTATCAATGTCCCCTGCCCAATCAAAATCTACATACCCTCGAGTGCTAAGAGTCCTTTGTGATTCAACCAAATTGCCATGGTAACACAAAGAATATTCTAAAGTGCCCTTCAAATATCTAAACAATCTTTTCACAGCATCCCAATGTATCTTTCCAGGATTTTCCATAAAATGACTCAGTACTCCCACTTCTTAGGCAATGTCTGGCCTTGTACAGACCATTACATACATTAAACTTCCAACTGCATTAGCATAAGGCACTCTGGTCATGTCCTCTGTCTCAATAGTAGATTTTGGATAGTCTTCAATAGATAGCTTTGTTCCCTGCAAAACTGGAACAACTAGCTGCTTGCAATCAGTCATACAAAATATCTTCATAACAGTACTAATATACTTAATCTGGCTAAGCCAAAGTTTTCTACTCTTTATGTCCCTGGTTATTTCCATTCCCAAAATATACCTAGCTGCACCAAGATCTTTCATTTCAAACTTTACAGACAACTGAGATTTTAGATAAGAAATCATTAACTTACTATTGCCTATGAACAACATATCATCAACATAGAGAGCAATAATAAGAAAAGATCATTTTCAGCTTTGAATTATACACAGTGATCAGATTTTGATCTTACAAATCCCAATGATAAAACAAAAGTGTCAAACTTCTGGTACCACATTCTAGGAGATTGTTTTAATCCATACAGAGATTTTTGCAACTTGCAAACCAGATTTTCTTTACCTTTTTCCACAAAGTGCTCAGGTTGGGACATATAAATCTCTTCTTCAAGGTCACCATGAAGAAATGTTGTCTTCACATCCATCTATTCAATCTCTAAGTCATACGCTATTGCAAGTGAGAAAAGAAATATGATAGACATCAACTTAGATACAGGAGAAAAAATTTCTCCATAATCAATTCCCTCTACCTGGGAATACCCCTTCGCAACCAACCTCGCCTTATACTTTTCCACACTGCCATCTAGACCGATTTTATTTTTAAATACCCATTTGCAGCCAACAACTTTTCTGCCTTCAGGCAAGGGCACCAAACTCCAAGTGTCATTCTTTTCTAATGATGCCATTTCTTCATTCATGGCTTCCAACCAAGAGTTTGAATCAGATATTCTAAATGCCTCTTTGACAGTCCTAGGCTCATCAGTGCTAGAAATTAAAGCATAGGCACAAGTAGAATCTAACATAGAAAACCCATACCTATTAGGTTGCCTTCTTTCACGTGTTGAACTCCTCACGAGCTAAGGTTGAGGTTGTTGTTCTTCTTCAGAACTCTCAAAACTACTTGATCTCTCCTCAGTTTCAGGTACATTTTGACTTTTCAATTTCTCTTTATCTAGTGTCAGAGGAATTTCAACTACATCCTTTTTGTTTTCTGATTTTGTCTCTGACTGCAAATCCAAAGTAGAAGGTTTCAGCTCATGAAAAATAACACTTTTGTTGTACAAAACCTTCTTTGTATCAGGATTCCAAAGCTTGTATCCTTTTATGCCAGCACTATAGCCAATAAAAATACATTTAGCAGCCTTGTTCTCCAATTTAGATCTTTTTCCATTTGGTACATATGCATATGCCTCACAGCCAAAGACATGAATGTGTCTCAGAGATGGCTTCTTTCTAGACTATGCTTCCAAAGGTGTTTTCTTAACAAGAGCGGAATTAGGAGAAGGATTTATTAAATAACATGCTGTTGCAACTGCCTCAGCCTAGAAATTCTCCTTAAGGCCAACACTACTTAGCATACTTCGTGCTCTTTCCATCACTGTCCTGTTGAACCTTTCAACAACTCTATTTTGCTGCAGAGTGTAGGGTGTAGTTTTATGTCTTTTAATTCCATGATCTTTACATGACCTTTCAAACTCATTAGAACAAAACTCACTGCCATTGTCAGTCCTTATACATTTTATTTTTCTTCTAGTCTAATTTTCCACAAGGTTTTTAAATTCCGTAAAATGATTGAATACTTCTGATTTACTTTTCAAAAAATAAAAAAATGCCCTTCTTGAATTATCATCAATAAATGATACATAATATCTTGATTTGTGTTGCCACAATAGTGGTTTACACTTTCTGGGAGATCCTTATTTTTGTTGAAATCACATATTTTTAGAAAATATAATGATTTAAGCCTTGAAAAGTTCCATTTAAAGGATTCCAATTGAATAGGGTTTGATCAAACCACCTTAAACCAAGCCCCCTTGGATAGAACCCCACTAGTTTTAAACTATACCTATAACAGAGTCTCCTTTACACCTATCAAAATGATGATAAAAAACCACTTTTGATTTATCTTTTGGGGGATCAAATGAATTCATTTAATTTTTTTTATTTTTTTAAGTATGTAGTCCTTATTATAAGCTTCCAAAAAAGTATAATTTTAATTAAATTTAATTTGATTATTATATTTATTTTTTATTTCTTGTGAATGTAGGTTTTTCATTGAAAATCAAGCTCTCTGATCTGCTACATGTGGAAAAATTAAGATTATCAATTTTTTTTTTGAAAAATATGAGTGCACTAGATATTGGAGTCCTTGATCCAACAAAAAAAATAAATTGGATTTGAATACATACAAAAAAAGTTATGCGTTAGACGACCGCACTATGTTTAAATTGTAATTGGTTTGACTTCGAAACTTGAGTAAAGAAAAAATATTCAATAAAAAAATATCTAATCAAGTGGAAGCACTAGATATTGGAGTTAAAAATCTAAATTAAAAATAATTAGAATTTTATCCTTCATGGAAAAAAAGTTATGCATTATATGGTGAGCGCCACTTTTTTAAAATGTTGTTTTATGAAAAAAAATAGTTTTCGAGGGAGATGGAAAAAGAAGTGTAATATGATTCCAAAAAATTTGAAAAAAATATATTTAGAATCTACAAACAAAATGTCATGAAACTCTAGTTTGCATCATCTTCAAATTCCTCATGGTTTAGCCGCTATAGGTGCTCAAAAGTGAAGATTTAGTTTAAAAAAATTATTTCAGTGTCTAGTTTGGCCAAAAATTGTAAACCACTATTGTGGGATCACCCGACAAAGAAGGAACATTTACTGGACCAAAAACATCATAATGAATGTAATCAAGTAAACCAGTAGATTTATGAGGACTGGAGTAAAATAAAACATGGTATTGTTTACCATATATACAATGTTCACAAAATTCATATTCAAGGTTACAGTCATCAAGCCCCTCAACTAGGTTTTTATTTTTCAAGGTTTTAAAACTTTTTTCTCCAATGTGGCCTAGGCTATGATGCTAGAGCATAGTCTTTTTTGCTAGAAGTTTAACTTCCATAGATTTTGCACTATCAAGAACTTTTTCCTCCTTTTTTCCACGAGCATCCTTTTGTGACTTTACAGAGGCACTATTGCATTGAACAACAAGTGTGTCTAGCTTATACAAAGTACCAATACGGGCACCCCTAGCTAGCACTATTGAGCCTCTAGTCATTTTACAGTCAGTTCAAAAGAATGAGACTTGCACTCCAACATCTTTCAACTTACTAATATAAAGTAAATTTCGAGTCAGACCTAGTATATGCATTACATCATTGATTCCCTTCACTCTTCCATCAGGGAACTAAATTCTGACTCTTCCACAACCAACTATTTCTAGAGATAAATCACTTGCCGAATACACCCTTCCACCATCGTATTTTTCATACTTAGTGAACCAATCTCTATGAGATGTCATGTGGAAAGATGCTCCATAATCAATCAGCTAGACATCATCTAATGCTTGAGTAGTCAAGGCTGCAATGAAAGCGTCTGCATCACTTTGAGAAGAATCATTGTCAGAATTCTTCTTCTTCTTCTTCTTCTTTTTCTCCCTTTGCAATCCTTTCAGACATGACCAGGTTGCCCACAATTCCAACACTTCACCTTGGAATTCTTACTAGGAGACTTTGATCTCCCTTCTGATTTCAATTTGGACTTCTTGTCCTTGTTCTTGCCTTTTTTTTTTGATCTTCCTCGAACAACAAGAGCCGCCTTCACCATCTCAAAAGATTTTCTTCTCATCTCTTCTGATAACAAATAAGCAAAAACATCTTCCATCTTAAAAGTGGATTTTGTACTCCCAATAGCCATCACCAAGTGATCCCAAGAATCTGGCAAAGAACATCACAATAGCATACAACGATCTTCTTCATCAATCTTCACACCCACAGATGCTAATTGAGCAATCAACATGTTGAAAGCATTCAAATGATCAAAAATAGACACTCCCTCCTACATTTTCAAAGAGTACAATTTCTTCCTCAAGAACAACTTATTCACCAAGGACTTGCCCTGATAAATAGTTCCTAGTCTTTTCCACAAAGAAGATGTCTTTTCTTCATGAACGTTTAGAAGAATAGAGTCTGCTAGACAGAGCCTTATCAACCCCTTTGATTTTCGATGTGTGAGGTCCCAATCCTCTTGCTTCATGCTTGTAGGCTTCTTTCCAGACACAACAAGCCAAAGATCACAATCAACCAATAGATCTTCCATTTTTAATTTCCACAACTCAAAATTACTACCATTGAATTTCTCAATTTCAATCTTTCCTGACGTTCTTGCCATCTTAATCTGTAATTCAAATTACTAGACTTCTACAAGACTCCCACTGAATATAATTGACACAAAAAACCAAACCTACCCACAAGGATAACACAACTGGCCAGGCTCTGACACCACTTGTAAGGAAAGTTTAGGTGCGGAACAAACTTTCCTAACACCAAAAACTCAGGGAAGAATGAAAATATGACTTTAAAGTTTTCAATTACAATTAATTAAGATACACTTGAAAAGAATAACTGAAAAGAGAAATGAACACATACACAATTGGACACCAAATTTACATGGGAAAACCCTTATGGGAGAAAAACCCACCACACCAAGAAAAGTCTCTTTGTATTATAGTAAACAAAATTACATATAGAGATCGAACTTCAATTTTTGATGTCAAGTTAATAGCAACAAAATTTTCTTGATCAACTTTGTACAGAACGTCACAATGCTCTCACAAGCATACCATGAATTCACACACACTAATTAAATCGTGTTCAATCGAACAACTCTTTCACCATCGAACTGTTCATCATCTTCGACCATTACAGAGCATAATTGTTATTGTTCATGGTTTGTTGATCTTCCACACAGGAATGGTCACAAAAGTTCAACTGCCAACGATTCTCCTTCTGCTTCTCTCATTGGTCCAAAACAAACCACGTAGGACAATCGTTTGGTCAAAATGTTCAAACAAAATCGCATGTCGGTGAGACACCAAACTGTGTCTCCCAGATGCCAAAATGCTCGACTGTCCTTATCAGAAAGAGTCACCACCATCGGTAAGAGTCATATCGAATGAAAAACCATTGGCTAGACTCACTTTATCGGCAAGACTTCTCACCGATGTCCAATGCGGAGCTATCGACAAGACCATTGCTGTCGCTAAGAGTCTTATAGAACCTTTATGTCACACTGATGTTCATCGTGTAGAGTTGTCGGTGAGATGAGTGCTATCAGTAAGAGTTCACACCAAAATCATACCTATCGATGATACCACAACCATCGGTAGGAGATCATACTGAAAGAAAAATAGTCGGCGATACTAACACAGTCGGCAAGAGCTCATACCAAATGCATACCCACCAGTGAGAGGAGAACCATCGGCGAGAATGGCATTGTCGAAAAGAGTCTGAGAGTCTTCCCGATGACCACTATGAACAAAGATGTTGGAAAGACTAACACTATCAGAATGTGTCTGACAGTCTCCCCGATATCTTTTGTCGCCAAGAGTCTCCTCGACGGTCACTGAAAAACAACCTATCGGCACATCAGAATGAGTCAGGAATCTCTCACTGAAACCTAATGTCTTGCCGCTGAATACCATCGACAAGATAGTTCCAAAATCTCAGCGATTTGATCTTCAGAACACAGTTGCTAGTTGGCAAGACATTATGAGGGTCTCACCGATTTTTCTCTTTCAAAACTTTCATGTTAGTAAGTTTGAGGCACATTTTCCAACAGAAAAACTTAATTAGTGGGACTTAGTATTGGATCAAGTAGACTTTTCCTACAATAGTTTAGTCAATAGGAGAGTGGGAAGAAGTAATTTTATTTTTATTTATGTATATATCCATAGAGGATTAGATGAGTTTAGGTATAATGTATTTGAATTGATCGAGTACTGTAGTAGAAGATTTTATTGAGTTCATTTATGAGTTACATAGGAAAGTGAAATAAGTTTTGGAGAAAAATGTCATCAAATATAGAGAATATGGATATGCATAGAAGACAATGATATTTTAATGTATGGGATTTGGTAATGAAACATTTGAGGAAAGAAAGGTTCTGATATGGAACATACAATAAATTAAGTGGAAGAAGATAGGCCCATGTAGAGTCTTGAAGAAATTTCCATCCAATGCTTATGAAAAAGGAACTTCTAATAGAGATAGACATATCTCCCATCTTAAATGTTGAATATTTGTATATTGTAAAATGGAGATGATTACACTAAGGAATACAAGTATAAACTTGTATAACCCACGAGAATGGATACACCAACTTGCTGAAAAGATGTTTGAGTATATAGACAAGGTGATTAGTTTCTAAGAGGTAAATAATACTAGAGGAAAAGAGTATATAGAATATTTGGTTCTTTGGAAGGAATAAAATGAAGATTAAGCCTCTTGGATGAGTGCTAAAGATTTTGGTAAGTATGAAATCACAATTTTGGATAGAAAAATATTATGATTTTTAAAATCATGAAACATTTCTTTTACTCAATTTTATAGATTTAGGAGCATCTGGATCCATAGGATATTTACTTTTTAATTATATTCTTGGCTTTTGATAGTCTCTATCATTATTTTCACAAGAGGAAATTTCAAAAATAATTTGGATAAACATATGATGTCAACTTGTAGAGGAGTCAAATGGATTGTCACAAATCAAAATTTTATGAAATTTTGATGAAAAATGATCAAGTTATAGGATTTTGGGTTTTCAACTCGCTATCAAACATTTATAGTTTGACTATGAATGATGCTAATCTAAATGTACTTATATAGCTGATTTTTTTCTTCCAAACATTAAATTCATTGTTTTTTTGGTTCTTAATTTTTTTTTTGTATTGAATAAGGATTTGGCTACATGATTGGGTAATTTAATAAAATCCCCTAATCTCAATAGGACTATAATTTTATAGATTCATGTTATTCATATATCCATAAATTTATGTTCTTTAAATGAATTAGCATATTTTTTACATTAGAATGAGTATAATGATTATTATTTTTATACATAATATATAATGTATAATGTATAGGTACATATTGTTTACCTTCACCAACATGTGATGTTGATGCACCTTTTCTAATGCTCACTAATCTAATTTTATCATAGTGATGAGAACGATGATGATTGAACTTCTTCTATGACTATAGTGACATGCCCTGTTCACCATAACTTGACTTTATTAAACCAATATAGTTAATTATGAATAATACTCACTATATTTGGGTTCATGGTCTATGATGTTGCACTTTGGTTGTCATTGATGTCAATAGAGATTTTTGTCAAAAAAAAGTTGTAGTCTAGTTTTTTGGTTGCCAAAGTCTCTAAGAAATATTCTACATTTCTCTACCAGTGATTTTTTGTCCTTAAAATTTAGAAAATAGCTTCATTATGTGTCAAGGAATGTACATGATCCAAGTTTTAATTTATTTGGCTTACTAAAAAGGCATTTTGAGAGTGATAGTTTGAAGATTGTGTTGATTTTGTGTTAGTATTCTCAAAGCTGCAAAGGTTGGCTCTGTAATTCTCCGTAGTTGTAAATATGGTTGTGTGGTTTAGAATTTAAGGTCATGGTGTTGTGATGATGTCATATCTAAAGTTTCATTTCATTAATCCTTTCACAAAGAAAATTTGAAGTGAGAAAGTATAGGACTATGTTGTCCGATGATTGGTTTCATTGTTTGTTGGCTTGCACCAACTTTTTGCTACATAATATTGTGAAAGGGATGTATGAGAGTGATCTTGAATATCATTTAATGTTTTTTGATTCTCCCCAACATATTTTCTAGTTTCTTCAAATAAGATATGGTCTAAAATGTTTGTTCTATTGGGTTATATTTTTACTTGGCCAACTAAGGTATGTTGGTGATGTACACCACAAGTTCAAGTGTGGGAAGAGCCTATGGAGTGTTAGAAGGCATTTTATGGGTCATTCTAACTCATCTAGGAGACTTGTGCAATAATTTTTTTATCATTCATGTGTACTGCCAATGTTGTGAAGGCTGGCATGCTACAAGCTTCATGTTTTCTTGCTTGTGGCTGACCTAATTTGAATTTGTGAAGCATGCAAATGTTGTTCATTGAAGATTAAAGGTGTGAATATGGTTTAAGACTAGTTTAAGAATCTGTAAGGCATGTTCCTCTTCTTGGTGTTGTGTGTAGGTTGTTGGTGTTTCCAACTTATTGTCTAGGTTTTCCTAAAGATTAACTACTTATTATGATTAGAAACCCTAGGTCAGTGGCCAACAAACATGAGATAGATTTACAAGTGAACTCTCTTTTCTACACTTTAGGCACTGTGAAACTAAGGTGGTTTACCCTATAACATCATGTAAACATAACAACATGCAATAATTCCTTTGATAATAGATTCTTCACACTAATATGGTAGAAGGTAACCTGATGGGATAAATCATCTTTGCAACCCTCTATTATGTCTGTGATTCTTTGTAGTGTGGTAATGGACATGAAAAAGTAAAAATACAGAAAAGTAAATGGTTTTGATTTGATTTGATGATTGATTTTTCCTTATCTCCCAACTTTGTGAGTCTCCTTGACCAATACCTTATCCACAAAAAGTCTAGAAATAAAGTAAAAATCCTACAATAGACCAACCTTTGACTTCTAATAACCTTATTGCCTTGTAGTAAGAAACCAATTAATGAAAAATGGCATTACATTACTTAAAAATCCACACTGTAACACCACAATCTTTGATGAATGAACTGAAAAAAAAATTACTCTATCCCTTGAATATAAACTAACAATTCAAACAGTGCCCATAACATCAAATGTGATATGAGAACCAAGCATAACACTTGATTATATTGATTTAAAAGATAATGAGTACTGAAATGATGGGAAATATAGGGTTTTGTGATTTTTTTGTTTTGGGGGTATGATGGACCTATTTCTCACTATTTCATTAGGAAATGAGACCCACAAAAAGAATTGAAATATAACCCTTAGGTGAGTCAAATCAATGAAGGAATCTACTAATTTCATTATGCTAGAGGATGAGGGTATCAACCTGAACAACACTTTGGGAGAAAAACTAAAAATAGAAAATCTACTCAATTATGCTCATTCAAACTTGAAACAACAATTTAAAGGTCAATACTAACGGAAACAACAAACTTTTTGCATATATTAGAAGAGTTAGAAACTATGTACTAGTCACCAAAAGGTAGTTTTAGGGGCTATATGGGACTCATTTTCCCATGGGAGAATGGGTGTTTTGTTAGGGATTTCAAGAAACTTCTTCTAAATGTCAATCTATAGATTTTGTTTGATCTAAGTTTCAATGTTGGAAAATTGGAAATTAGATCTGTAGGTGAGTTTTCATGACTTGATGACAACTTTCACAAGTTTTCCAATCTTTCTCTTCAAAAGGTCTTCAGTCCTTCTTCAACCTAAGATCTACAACACAAACACAAGATAGAAAACATGTTTATTTTTGGTGAATGGGGGTTTTCCTTGGTAAAACCCCATTTGGGTAATTAAACCTTGAATTTAAATAATGAAATATGAAGGAATGATGAATGAATAATGCAATGTTGCAACTCACCAAACCCTTGAATAAAAATTTGCAAATATGCAATATTGATCTTGATCTTGCATGAAATGGATTCAATGGATGTGGATTTGATGCTTGAGATATGACTTTGAATGCTTGACTTGATCTTTGAAACCTACATCACAATGTTAGCTCCAAAAATATGCATGATGCTTAAGACTTTGACATGATGATTGAGATCTTGATTTTTGTAATAAATCATTGATAATTTTTCTCTTGAAATCCCTTGATCATAAACTTTCCTCTTGTAAAATTGAATGAATTCTCTCTTTCAAATCTAGATGTTGAATTGTATCCTTAATTTATTGAAAATTATGCTGGATATGACAACTAAGAGGGGTGGTGAATCAATTGTCAAAAAATTAAAACATTTAAATAATTCACTGAAACTAATCCTTAATACTACTTAAATGAATAAACATTAAGTGAAAGTGTAGAATCTAAAAAAATCATCACACAAACACAAAAACACCAGATTTACACGAAAAATCCAATAAGGGAAAAACCACGGTGAGGATTAAATCACACTATAGAGAATATCAAAACCGATTACAAAGGCTCATTGCCTGAGAAACAAGGCTCACTGCCAAAACAGGAACTCATTGTTTGGATCAAGACTCATTATCCAATAGGGCTAACAACCTAGAGGGTTCACTGCTATAGAGATACAAAGAAGATAGAAAAGATATGTTATAGAGAGAAGAAAATATCAATGCAATAGATAAATCCACCACAATTTTCTCAACCACTTGTAGACACGCATGAATAATAGAGAACGCCTTCAACTCACTGGATTTGGAAAATTAGCCTTTAGGCTTCACACTAATCTTCCACACTCGTATCACACACATTCACTGATTCACATCAATCTCGCATCTAGATCTGCTCTATTTATTTCCACTTATCTCTCTTTGTACATCATTTCACCACAAACTCATCCTACATTTATACCATCCTCAACTTTGAAACATATCCAAAGTCAGCCATCACACATTAAATTCAAATTAGGTTGATGCCATAACATCCTAGGGTAGAATTAGAATGAGGGAAACCCAAACACTCGCTTGGTGAGGACCCAAATAGATTCAACATGCTACATCAATTCTGAAGACAGTGTTCAACACAAAGTCGACCAAACCAGTGGAAAAACATATAAAAATTAAGCAAGAACCTTCTAGATACCAAAATTATCTTCAGTATAATCATAAAAACTCAACTCTAGGACCACAAGTCATAAGAATTTACCAAAGAGAAATTTGGACCAACAACTTTTCTCCTGGACCTCAACTAGAACACAAAAAACTAGAATTCACAATAGGTGAACATAACTTGCACTATACAATAAATTAGGAGAAAAAAATCTAGATATACCAGCTTCCAACAACCATGACCAACATATTTGAACCACACAAATATAGGAGCAAATACCAGAGCAAAAATCGAAGCAACCATTGAACACTTGCAATCTTTCTTCAATACATTTTTTTTAATATCCTCAACATATACAGTCAATAACCTGAAACCATGACATCAATGAGAACAACAACTAGTTGTTAACCAATTGACCAGTTGACATCAATGAAAACACCTTCATTCTTTTCCATTCTTGCAACAATCTCCCCCTCTTTCATTGATGGAAACACATGATGTGAGAAACCATCAAAGACAACATACTAGCTCTAAATACACTTCTCAAGGTTTTTCTTTCTATTTCTCCCACTTAGTAGACAATATTTTTCACATTCTTCCTCTTTTCTTTTTCAAATTCTTCCTCTCCCCCTTTGACATCAATGGCAAAGACAAAAGATATTTTACATTGATTTCCCCTTTGACATAGAAAACAAAATACTCATACAATGACACCACATGACACTACCTGCTCCCCCTGAGAGGTAGCTGCCAAACATTAGTCTAGAAGAAGGATAGATCCATAGATCCATCATACTTCAATGCATTTCCATATGCATCTAGTTCAAGAAAGGAGGGGAAATGACCCATGACTTCTCTTGGAGATACTCAAAAGTATCTTTAGGAAGAGCCTTCATAAATATATCAACAATTTGATCCTTCATAGAGGTATACTCAAGCTTTACTTCATTCTCCATGATCTTCTCTCTCAAGAAATGATACCTGATAGATATATGCTTCATCCTTGAGTGCATCAAAAGATTCCTTGAAATGTTAATTACACTTGTGTTATCACAAAAGAGGGAAATAGGATCATCATACACCACTATGATATCTTTCAATGTATGTTTCATCCATAGAACTTGTATACAACAAGATGCAACAAAAATATACTTAGCTTCAACAGTAGAAAATGAAACTGAATCTTGAATTTTTCTCAACCATGCGACCAATTTGCAACCAAGAAAGAATGCACCACCACTTGTACTCTTTTTTTCATCTACACATCTAGCCCAATCTACATCTGTATAAGCACTTAGTGTAAAATCAATATCTCTAGGATACCATAACCCATAATTCAGAGTGCCATTCAAATATATGAATATTCTTCTAATAGCAGCAACATGTATTTCCTTAGGATCTTCTTGAAATATAGCCACAAGACAGACAACATGCATAATATCTAGTCTAGTAGTGGTCAAATACAATAGTCCACCAATCATAGATCTATACTTTCTCTGATCAACCTTAGGTGAATCATCATCTTTTCCCAATTTGCAACTAGTCACCATAGGAGTGCATATTAGTTTGGAACCATAAATCCTAAACTTCTTCAACATCTCTTTTACATACTTAGATCATGAAATAAAAATTCCTTTCTTTGTTTGATTAATTTGCAGACCAAGAAAGAAATTCATCTCTCCAAACATACACACCTTCAAATTCTTTCCGCATCTCTTCCACAAACAACTTACACATAGTTTCATTTCCTCCAAAAATAATGTTATCAACATACACAACTACAATCAAGATTTTGTCATTTTAAATTTTAAAGTACAAATTACTATATGTCGTACCTTTATTGAAACCTTATTGAATCAAATACCTGTCTAACCTTGCATACCAAGCTCTTGGATCTTGCTTCAATACATAAAAATCTTTCTTCAATCTACACAACATACTTGGTTGATTTGACAACTGAAATCCTTTCGGTTGTTCCATGTAGACCTCTTCTTCTAGTTCACCATTTAAAAATGCAGACTTGACATCCATCTAATAGACCTTGAAATCTTTATGAGAAAAAACTGCTAAGAACATCATTATAGCTTCCATTCTTTCCACCAGAGCAAAAGTCCCCTAAAAATATATGCCTTCTACTTGTGAGTAGCCTTTACACACAAGCCTTGCTTTGTTTCTAACCACTTCTCCATTCTCATTTAACTTATTTCTGAATACCCACTGTGTTCCATTAATGTTTTTATCTACCAGCCTTGGGACCAATTCCCAAGTTTGATTCTTCTCAATTTTCATAAGTTCTTTCATAGCTTCCATCCAATGTTCATCTTTACATGCTTCACTTATAGTCTTTGGTTCAATCTCAAAAAATAAACATAGATTTAGTTCAACAACAACTCTACTTTTTGTCAATACTCCTTTTGTCTTATCTCCAATGATCTGAATTTTTGAATGATTCTTCTACACATATCTAGGTGTCTTAGGGGACACCATCAGAGCTTCTTCTTCTCTTTCATTTTCTTCATTCTACTTTTCTTTCTTATTGGGCTTTCCTGTTCTTCCACAATTTATTCAATTCTTACACAATCAAGTTCATCAGGTACATATCCATCAATATCAATTGAATTCTTCATTGTTTCATCAACCTTGATATTTGCACTTTCTACAATATTTCTCAGTCTTTTATTAAAACATCTGTAGGATTTTATTTTAGTAGAATATCCAAGAAAAATTCCTTCATCACTTCTTGCATCAAACTTTCCAAATTTTTTTTCATCTTTTCTAATATAAAATTTTCTTCCAAACCATAGCTCATAAGGGGTCTTTTTACTATTTTCTCTTGCTTGAACTTGATTGAATACATAAACAACAATATGAATAACTTCTCTCTAGTAGAATTCCAGTAAACCAGCCTCAATAATCATTGATCTAGTAGCCTCTTGAATTGTTCTATTCTTTTTTCAACAACTCCATTCTATTGAGGAGTTCTTAGAGTGCATAACTGTATTTTTATTCCACAATTCACAAAACATATTAAACTCATGGGAGGTGAATTCTCCACCTTTGTCAGACCTTAAGCATTTTATCCTCAAATTTGCTTCATTTTTAACCATAGCTTTGAATGTCATGAATCTATCTAGTGTATCTAATTTCTCTCTAAGAAATGTAACCCATGTATATCTAGAATAATTAATCAAAAGCATAAAGTACCTTTCACCTTGTAAATTTATCACTATTGTAGGACCATAGAGATCTGTATGAATTAAATATAATAGTCCAATTGTAGATTATTCCTTTGATCTGTAATGGATTCTAGCTTGCTTCCCAAACTATCAATTCTTGCAAATAGCATTGACAAGATTTGTAATCCTTGGTAAATCTCTCATGGCCTGAGCTGCACTAATCCTCACCAAACTATCAAAATTCATGTGACACATTCTCCAATGCCATAGAAAACTATCATTAATCTAAGTCATAAAGCATCATCCATTAGCACCTTGAAGTTGGTAGATATTTCCTTCAAATTTATTTCCTACAACAATCACTATTCTAGATCCTTTCCAGAAATCTTTCATCCTCAAACACAAGATTATATCCTTTACTGTACATCTTTCCAACACTCAAAATATTATGCCTTAAGCCTTTAACATAGTAGACATCATCAGTATTATGCTTTCCATCAAAACTTACTAAACCTATCACATAAATTTTAGCACCAGTATCATCTCCAAACATAACCAAACTCCATGTCATACTTTTCAAGTTTAACAAACTTACTCTTATCACCCATTATGTGATGTGAATAATCACTATCAACAAACCAATAGTTCTTTTCTTGTTTAGAACATAGGGCATATATTATAATACCTTCATTTTTCTCCTTCTTTGAAGGGCATGCCTTCACCTAATTTTTAGAATTAGCAAAAGTAGGTTAATCTTTTATAGCCAAGAAGAAGCATTGATTATCATCAGGCTCTTCATAATTAGAATCCTCATCAAATATACTAGCATTCTCATTCACATAATATGCTATGTTGACCTTCTTTCCTTTCTTTTCTTTCTCATATCTTTGTTTATTCCTCTTAGCTCTTTCCAGACACTTTGTAGCATAATAACCTATTTCTCCACAACTAAAGAATTTAAAGGGTAACTTACCTTCATACTTTCCCAAGCCTTTCTTCATCCTTCTCACAAAGTTAGCTTCTATTTCATCAATATTTTCTTCATCCAAATCTTTAGCTCTTGTAGCCTTAAAGGTAGTTTTTTATTTGCATCAATTCCTTAGATTCAGCTTTCTCATCTCATAAGATGATGCAGGAGCATCTAGGGGCACCAAATCCTACACACCCAAAAAGAAATTTATTTTATTTTCCTGAATTTTAGTGTGATGTTGGTCTTGCAGGCATGATGAATTTCTTGATTTTTCTTCCTTCAACAACCTTGAAAGGGAACCATTTCTTTACAATTTCTTTTGACATGAATTCCAATTTTGAAATCATTTCATTTGGTTTTAAAACAAAAAAAAAACTTGGGAAACAAAGTCCCATAGTCATGTTGGGAGATATTATATTTTATTCATTTGTAACTCCCAGGAATTTTAAATTGTTGGCCATTAGTGCTGGAATCTTCTGGGTGCAAGTTTTTGAGGTAGTGGAATGATGACAGAGGAAATTTTTAGAAAAGACAATAAAAATCTTGCAGAAAATAAATAACATTAGGGAAAAGAAGAGAAATCCCACACCCATAATGGAGGAAGTAGAGGTTTGATTGACATTTTTGGGAGAGAAAGATTGTTTGAGCTGTGACTGTGAGACCCAGTTTTAGTAAATTGGGAATAACTTTCTCATACGATAACTAAATCAAGAATTTCAAAATGATCTAGAAAGTTGAGAATGAGGCACACCAAACCTTGAAGGTTTTTTAAAATATTCTTGATAATTAGGGAACATTGATGGACAAAAGTTATGGGTTTGTGGAGTTGTAGCTGATTTTTGAAACTTGCTTGTAGGTGTTTTCATTCTAGATTTGAATCTTGTTTGCAGCTGATTATAGTTGTAGATGAGGCTTCTAATATGGATTGTAATGTTGATTTTTATGAGTTTGTAGACTTATAGTATTTCTATGAATGTAATAAAATATTTTATGGTGGAGTTTTTATTTAAAATGGTCTCAAGTGTTGATTTTGTGAAGGAAGGCTGCAACAATTGACAAACCTCATTGGTTTCTCAATTGTTGTCTGCATCAAATGGTATCAGAGTAGGAAGATTGACTGGAGGTGTTTCAATAGTATGAAAGAGGAATTTTTACTTTATCCTCCAACAAAGGTTAAGGCTGGGTAGAAGGTGGATGAGAGAGAGGTGTGTCTTCCAGAAACTGTCTATTGGGTAGAGGATAAGCAAGAGTTATTTTGTTGCAGGGAGGACCTATGATTGCAGAGGGTTGATACCTTGAAGTGAGAGATTGTTGCAAGGAGGAATTGTAACTGCAAAGGGACTTGTGAGTCTCTAAAATGACTATGAAAAAGAAGACAAGATGGGTCATTCAAAGACTTGTGAGAATGTTATTTTGGGAAGAGGTATTGGGAAAAAGTGAGAGAAAAGACGCTGATTGTAGAGTTGAAGAAGATAGAAGTAAGATTGGATGCCCTTGAGGAAAGCTTGGGAATGAAGAAGCAAGCTATAGTTGAGGAGGATAAAAATAGATGAAGTTGAGTTTCATTGTTTGTTTCATAAAAAATTTGCAAGTAATGATTTATGTGTAGGAGATGAAGAAGGAAAGAAAGTTGTAATAGAGGGCAGCAACGAGAAGAAAGAATAAAATCAAAGGTTTGAAAAAGAGGACAATGAAAAGGAGAAGGTTGAAGTGCAGTGTTGCAGCCCTATGGTGGAAAGAGTATGGAAATAATTTCATGTGGTAGAAGCCCACACAAATGCAAATGAAAGGAAGCAAGGAAAGAAGAAATGCACAAGGAAGGAATGGAGAAAGAAAGAGGTAGTAGAAAATGTGTATCTTGTTGATAACATAAAAGAAAATAAAAATGAAATTGCATGCACAGGAAAAGAGGATGCATTGCAGCAAAAACAAAGGTATTATCTCCTTCTTTTGAGTTTTGCAAAGTAAATATTGATTTGCATGAAGAAAAGATAAAAGAATATGGTGATTGTGAAGTTGGGGCAGCAAAAAAGAAGCAAGAAAATATCCAATTAAATAGTCATCCATATGATATTTTTGAAAGAAAATTTTATTTGAAAGAGATACATGAATTTGTGCATGAAAAGACAGTATTGTTGTAGAAGATAACCATGAAGTTGCAGCAAAGTTTGGTCCATTGAAGGACTTAGGAACATTGGAATTTTTGGGAAAATAGAGTGAAGAAGAGCTTATGAAGATAGTGAATAAGGAAATTGAAGGAGTAGAAACAAATGAAGAAGAAGGTGACTTATTAATACAAATTGTAGCAGTAGAGAAGGAGTGACTTGTATTAACAATAGGTGAACCAAAAATTGCAACAAATATTGAGGTAAAGTTTAAATCTTCAGAATAATTTTCTGATAATGAAGAGGTTGATATATGAAAATGAGATGGTTTACAATAATGGATATGAGGTTGATGCAGTAGTTCAACAATTTTCGTGAGATTGCTGACGTTCACCCCACAAGAACTAAGTGGAGAAGACCTTGAGGGGCCTTCTTCCTTGGCTCTTGTTGTAGGGGGGGTGAAAGGGTTTCCCCCTTGATATTTTTCCCTTGCAGGCTCATTTTCCCTCCTTGTACGGTGATCTAGATTGGGATAATGATGACCTCTTGGTTGATGAGGACTAGGGGGTACCTCTTCTTTATCTATAGATTAGAATGTGTGTGTGTTTGTGTTCCCCCATGCTTTTGTTATGTGTTCCTGGATGACCCTTGTCACCCTTGTAGGTGCTTCAATACAAGAGTGTTTATATGTCATAAAAATTCCTTTATTTGTCACATTGTTCTTCCTCTATTGGGTATTGATTTTCAATAATTGGGGATGATGCAAAGTGTTGGGGGCATTCATGCCCCCCTTCGATGTTGACCCAATTTTTTAATTTTTAATTTATTTTTCATGTAACTTTCTTCATATGGTCTGATATAGTAGGGGGTTGATTCCAATTCATTTATATATTATTATATCTATTTATCTATGTTTATGAGTAGCTCTGACCCTAAAATATTAGATCACCCATGTCCCTTGTTCATTATGATCTTGTCTCTCATTGCATCTTTCTCTCTTCTTTGCTTGTTTCATGATGTTGTGATGCTCATGTGTTGTCCCTCACATGTGCTACAACATTACCATGGTTAATCTTGTTATGTTCCATAGGCCACATCATCACTTTTGTAATTCTTGATTTTTTCTCCTTAGGATGTCACACACCTTTGTGATTGGCATACACCATCCTAAGGGGGGGCTATCATGTCACTTTGATTTTTAGAAAATGCATTCAATGCCAAACAAATATTTTCTTGAAAATATTTCCAAAATATTTTTCAAGTATCGCATTCCTCAACAAGGACCCCTAGTAGAATATTTTTCCTTCATCATGGGTTCATAAAGAAAGAACTTTGAAAAACTTTCCTCCAAGGAGGGAGCTTCTTCTCCTACGAACGAAGTTCTGACCTTCCCCTTGTGAAGGGACCTTCTTCCATTTGAATTCCTTGATGAAGTGAACATCTTTCAAAAGGATTCCTTGATATTGAATTGATTTATGAAAAATAATCTTACGCTTTCAAATTGAGCGTCCCTTGAGTGGACCCCTTTTTCTTTTGAATGGTTCCCTAGGGACCCCTTTGAAAGATCTTCCTTCAATTTTTGATTGTTTGTGTATCTGTCTATTTGCTTGCCTACATGGATTTTTGATTTTTAACATGTTTTTTATGTAGATTAACATGTTGCTTTGGGGTATGTGCAAGATCATAATGGGCCAAAAAGTGGTGATATGATGGGTATTTGTAGGGTATGTGGCTGATGATTTTTTTTTAACCCAAAATTGATGAACTGAAAAGGGTTTATAAAGGAGATTCTCAGCTTTCCACCAATATAAATTATGCTTTACTTTGAATTTAATAAATAATTATTATTCATTTTCTATTTGAATTATGACTAAAGTCTTGATTGATAGGCTGATGAAAAACATCTATAACTTTCAAATGATATCACATTTTTGGAATCCAAAACATGCATCACATTCTATGCTTCACATACTATAGGATTAATATTTTTTTTGAATTTTATGAAGTTTTTGACCAAGTTAGGTGGTTTTTAATTTAATAATAAAAATAATTTTTTTTTACAAAAAAAACATGCAAAATATAATCACATCTCTACTGATCCTAAAATATTATCTAAAATATTATCATTTTATTGTGGTTAGGGTGGTCAGACAGACACCTACTTTTATTTTTTCCCTGAAATTTAAGTACTTTGCATTGAAATTTCAAATTTTCACCAAATAGATTTAAAAATAAAAATAAACCTAGAATTTTAGAAACTACATTCAATTTTCTATAGATTCTATTCTTACATATTTTTGAAATAATATAGATAACTTATTCAAATTTTTATGTCAAGTTGCCTAACTCTGATTTTTTTGAATTTTTTGCCACTTAAGGGCCTGTTTTTTCCATAATGATCTTGCACATACCCTTTGCAGGTGTTCCTGTGAAGCTGCTTTCCAATTCAACTCTGCAGAGTCCCTCACACTCTAAGGCTTCCTTCAAGAGAGAGTACCTAAGGGGTGCCTTCCTTGTAGGTTTGAGGACCTATGAAGTACTTACATCCTCGAAGATTTGTCCATTGTTGGTCTATGGGCCTTCGGTGCACTTTTTTCAAACCTCCTCAAGAGAGATTATATGTGGAGCCATTTGCCTGCCCTGCACTTTCAGGATCACCAGATTGTGGTCTGCTTCCCTGATGGTTTAGGTATACATTTTTAGACTCTTTTGATCTACTTTAGAGAGTATATATTTTGAGGCACTTTGGTGGAAAATGGACCTCACCATTGTGTCCAAAAGGATCGAGAAAATATAAATCTAATATGATTATTTTTTAATTTTAATTTAATTTTAAAAAAAATATAAAGAAAGTTTAAAGATATACAAAAAAAATTTTCTTAAAATCCCAATGGGTTTTAATTCCATTGGCATGTTTAAATACCATTGATGATTAAAAATATTGGCTACCTCTCCCCCTGCGAGCTATGCGCTCCAACTCTACCTAGTCATTTCTCATCCCTTCACCTCCACCTATCATTTCTCATGCCTAAAGAAAGTTTAAATGAATACAACAAAATGAATATTTAAAATCCTAATGGGTTTTAATGCCACTAACATGTTTAAATGGTATTGATGTTTAAAACTCCTGGCTACCTCTCCCCCTATGAGATATGTTCTCCAACTCTACCTAGTCATTTCTCATCCCTTTAACTTTGACTAGAACTACTCATGCCTCTGCATCTACCCATCCATCACATCAATGATGCTCAACCCACTTGCCACATAATCATTATTAAGTTACCACCTAGTTACCACCTGGTTGTTTCCTAACCAATCCTAGTTGCTACCAACCAATTGCTAGGCCTTTACTTCCTCTTCATTACACTTTTTAGTAGGGGAGGGAATTTCAAATAGCTATAACTCTTTCATATGGAGGTATTTTTTGAGAAATTATTTTTAAAATAGGGTAATTTTTCATGCTTTTCAAAGTGGTATAATTGTTTTACATCATATTCATATATTTTCCAGAATCACACATTTTCTTAGTTTTTGGTGTGTAGTTATAATTTTTGGAGGTTCAAATTCTTATAAATTTAATGAAAAATTTGGATTTGGGTGTTTAATTTTTGAATTTGATATTTTTTATATGATTTAATATTGGTATAGTTCATTTATACTTTTTATAATATTTATTTTTAGATACAACCATCATCATGTCATCATCAAGATTTGATTTCACATCTTTCTAACATTGATTTTGTAAGTTTTATTTAGATATTTATTTCCTTATAAATTTCATAAATGATCCTAGATTTGGGTTCTACTTTTTTGAAGTTCATATTTTTTTGAGTTTTTCACATTTGTATGGTTCGTTAATGATCTTTTATAACATATTTTTTGGTACAACCATCATCACATCATTAAGGTTTAACTTCACATCTTTATAACATTGGTTTATTAGGTTTTATTTAAATATATATTATTTTTTATTAACCCATTTTATTTTATGCCTAATGTGTCAAAGAAAAAAATATTCAAACTAACTTGTTCATGTAACCCTACTTACCAAGGATTTTAATATGAAACTATCACACATTCGGTTTTGGATTACTTAATTAACTTTGTTTGTTTATTTGTTTAGATTATATTTGTTTCTTTTGTGTTTGAACTCATGTATTCTATCCTCTCATAACTTTTAGGCAATCTATAGGATTAAAAGTGATCTAATTCACCCTTTTACCTTGGAAGTTGACTACACATACTCTTACCTCACATGCAATTGTGATCTTGGGAATTGGTAATATCCTTATTTCTTTTTAATTTTAGTGAGTGTATATTGGGATTTCCTTAGGTCTAGTAGGATGACTTAAACCCTTGTGTTTTTGATGTGGTATATAAAATGGGGAGAGAATTAAAAGAATCTCCCATTGAGGGACATTTATTATTTTTGGCTAACTTTGCAAGAAATTTATACCTTGAAAAGTGAAGGTGGAGAGGGTTTATTCTCTTTCACCAAGCCATTTGACATACCCCTCATTTCATTGACTTGGGCCTCATATAATTTTTGATATATCAATTACTCCCCTTTGTGAACCTTGTGTAATCTTGTTAGAGGGCTTCATTTGAATATACTTTTGATGCAATGGTAAGTAGTTAGACCTAGGAAGTACTCATTGTATGATTATAGAAATGGAATTGTAGGCCATACATGTTCTCTTCTCACACCTTAGTGTGATTTTGAGGATGCAAAGTAGTTAGTGCCTCCTCATGGGCCCTACTTTCCACACCTAAACAAGGAATTATTAGATTGCTCACAAGTATGGACTCACCTACTTGAATAATCTAAGTTTTTATTATGTTTATTTTTCTTCCATATTATTATTTGAAATTAATATAAAAATAATGAGGCTTCAAGTTTAAAAAATTTAGAGCTTAAACATGGTTGGTTAGTATCCTCACTACCAATAGTAATCCAAAAGGGTCTTCATTTATAGGTTTACCATGTTATAATCTTTGAAAAAATAATCATAAAAGGGGATTTAGATTTAGAAATATCTTCTTACTAAAGGAATGATAAAAAATGATCAAAAAGACTATTCAAATCAAATATAATTTGATAAACCACTTTTTTAACAAAAGAACTTGAATAAAAGGAATCTTGGCAAATGGGGAGGTGCAGGCTTGGGCGCGCATTTAGAAATTTGAATTCTGCTGCATTCTACAAAGGCAAGGATGCAGATCCTGACGAAGATGGCGATGATGGAGCTTTGGCATTGGTTACGGGCAGGTGTGCCTATGCCTATGGTTTTTTGGAATCCTTAGAGGATGTTGAGGAAGGCGAAGCTAGGCCTGACGATGTTGGCATTGGACCTTGTGGGTTATGATGGCCTCTGGTATTTTCTACTAGTCAGTGGTTAGTTTGTTTCGCTGGTCATTTTCGTGACTACGTGGCAGATGTAGTGGGTATTCATTGGAGAATGCCTTCCCCTATTTTTATTGGGATTTTTGATGGCCTGCTTCTGCATATGGTGGCTTCAATTTGCTACAAAGAGGGCGATACTAAAAATGGTGAGGTCCATTTGAAGGTGGTCTAGTGATTTCTCCAGCCTGTGTTGTGGGTGTTGTGGTTCTGCAAGAGGATGTGGCTGCTCTTCCTGGAGGGGGCTACGATGGGTTTGGGCGTTGTCAACATTGCTTGGCTAGCTTCTGGCTTCTAATTTTCCATTTCTATGACCCCTTGGTGTTGGGTGACGTAGCTCTATGCTACCTCTTGGCAATGGTGTTTGGTGGAGTTTTTGGGTGGGTTCGTTGGGGTGAAAGTGTTGCCTCCTTCCCCACACCCTTTGTTGTTTATGGTTTTGACTGTGTGCTGGTGGTCTTGTCACCATCTAGGCTCGGTTCTTACCAGGACTTTGTTAGCTTGTGATCTACTGCGTTTGTTGGTTCTGCACAGTGTTGGGTCGTCTCTGTGTGTGAGTCTCAGTGGTGGTTCGGTGCTCAACTCTTTGTGGGAGTTTGGGGTCTGGTTCTGTACTCCCTTGGTTGTATTTTCTTTGGTGATTGTGCTAGGTTGGGGGTACTTTGATGATGTTTCTGGAGTGTCATCTTCCTCTGCTTGTTTGAGGTGTTTGGGTTCTTCTTGTAAGATCCTTTGGTGGTTTAGAAGGCCCTGCATTGGTCCGTTGTGGTGGGGTTTTTGCTTCAGGAGGACTGGTTCATTGTGGTGTTACCTCCTATGTTTTTCCATTGGGGTGTTGGTTAGCTGCTTATGCTCTCTCGGTTGCTCATCTCTCACTATTCCCTCAGTGGTTGGTGGGGTCTAGGGGGTGTTTTGTTGCAATATTTGTTGCAATGATGGAATTGTCTCAGAACCTTTGGGGGATTGGTTGCTGGTTAGTGTGGTCATCTTTATTCCTAAGAAATGGGGGTCTATTGCTCATGTGAAGTTAAGTGGTATGTGTTGGTGGATTGGAGATGCTAGTTTTTTGCTATAGAGGTGTTTGATGGGGGGTGACCCTTGTGCTCCTTTGGAAGCTTTGTTCTCTCTCACAACCCAGGTGGGTTTGAGGCATAAGAGCACTAATGACGCTGGTATTTTTCTCACTTTCTTCCTGTTTCCTCATGCTGTGACATCTATTGAGGTGGAGGTTGTGGTTTAGGTCAGAGTTTTGGTCTCCTTTTGGGTCCCCAAATTTTGGCTCCTTTAGAGGTGGAGTTTGCTCTTGTTCAAGGTGGATGTTGTGGACTTGGGGAGGTGGAATGTGCTTCTATAGAGATGAAGTTCGGTTTAGTTGGTGGGGTTTTCTATTGTTGGAAGGGGTTGTTGTTGTCTTTGGCTTTGTTCTTCCTTCAAACTCTTCTATTGAGGTGGAGAGCTTATGGGTTGTTGGAACTGTGGCTTGGGTGCTTCAACTTATGCTTGCTCTTCCTATCTCCTATGGAGGTGGAGATAGAGTCTTCTATTGGTTTTTCCTTCTTGAGTAGTTGGCGGAAGATCTATTGCAGTCCTATTGCTACAAGTGAGGTGTGGCCTAGTTGTTCTAGGCAGTCTTTTGGACCTACAATTGGTGGTTTGTTTCTTGAGTTCTATAGGACTAGTTCTTGTCCTAAGTGTTCAGTTTCTCCTAGTTGTAGTGACAAGCTTGGGATGTTAGTCTGTCATTGTCTCAAGACCGTTGTTGGGTTTGAGTGTTTTGTCTCTCCTAGTTTCTGTTGACCAGGTGCTAATTGTGTTTCTACTGCGTTGTTGCAATGTCTCCGTTGGTTCTATTTGTTTTTTTTGTTTGGTGTGTCCTCTTAGCTCTGTATAAGGTTCTTCGTCCTTTCAAAACCTTGTTTCCTCTTTGGCCCCTGTGGCTCATTGTGTAAAGGGTACGGTGCCCTGTAAATGCTGCTTATCTTATAAAAAAAAAGAACTTGAATGTTATCAGTGGTAGAATTATTGATTCAAAGAGCATTTGAGCCACTCAAAGTATTCCTAACATTACCATATTGAGGGGTCAACCTAAACAAGAGTTCATAAGAAAGAAATATACTCCTTAAAGGGAAATCATTAAAGGTTATTTTTTACAAGTTGGTTGTTGTAAACATGGTCATTTTTATACAAAATATAATTGTATACACCTAAAAATGGTCACATCACATAGTCTAGTAATTAATTAAATATTTTTAATATTTAATTAAATCTCTGAATTAAATCTGCGTAAAATAAATTTAAATAATTTATTTATATTGTTCATTCTTTCATTTCAATTAAATAAATAAGTTTATTTAATCACTTTTCTTATCCATTTCTTAATTAATTAAATAAATATTATGATTTATTTATATTAATTATTATATAATCTTGGCTTGAATATTTTATTCAAATAAAGATTAAGTATTCTTCTATTCTAAAATTCCATTCACAATTAAATATCTCAAATATTTAATTAAATTCTTCTAAAGTCCATTCACAATTAAATTCTTCTAAAGTCCTATTTACAATTAAATATCTCAAATATTTAATTAAATCTTCTATTGTCCTAAAATCAAAAATCAAACTCACATGAAATTAAATAAATTTATTTATTTAATATTGGATTATCTTCGACAACCGTGAAACAAACTTCCAAAATAGAAAATTAATTTCTCTATTCCTGTGCAAGCTTCTTCCCGTGGGTTGAAGACAAGCCTCCATTCTTCTCTCCAACCTCCCAACATCTTCCATCTTCTTTTCAACCTCTCCATCTCTCACCATTCAAAATTACCAGACAATCTCATAGCCATTGATCTTTGCCAGCCAGGCTCTTGCCTGTGAAAAGCTATAAAAAGGACTATCGAGTCTTTGAAAAACATAGAAGCTTTTATACATGAAAACTATAGAAAATTTTCAATAGCACAACCTTCCAACATTCATAGCCTCTAGAATCATAGCATAGCATAGCTTAGCGTACCAACATTCCATATCATGGCCAATCATCCTCATATCATAGTTTTAGAAGCATCCATAATCCATAGCCCCTATGCATAATCTACAACCCCTGTGCATATCCGTATCAACATTTCACTTCACCAGCATATAGGATAGAGAAGTATTCTCCCTTTTTGCATACTCATTCTGTAGGTTACCATTCTAAGAAGCTTTGCTTACACAATCTGAGAGCAGTAGCTTCAAGAGAATCACTAGAGATAGAGAACAATGGAACAGTTCTGAAGAAGCTTTGTTTGAATTCTCTTTGATTTCATATTTTATTTAGATTTCTTTAGTTTAATGTTTCATTTGTGTGTTTTTATTGTTTTACTTTGATACTAACATATTTACCACACATTTTTGGCACCCACTGTGGGGCTCTTGGCCTAATTTTAACATCTTTTCATAGGTTTTTCTGATAGGTTACAGCTAAAAGAGCATATTAGTGCATTAAACACGCCTCAACGCAATTCACACCAAGTTCAGCGCCTGTGATAGATTCCTCAGTTCCTGTGACATATTCCTTAGCACCCGTGATAGATCCCTCAGTGCCTGTGACAGATTCCTTAGCACCCGTGACATATTCCTTAGCGCCCATGACAGATTTCCCAGTGCCCATGACATATTCCTTAGCGCCCTTGACAGATTTCATAGTGCCCTTAAGTGATTCCTCAGCACCCATTAACTTTGTTTTAGTGCATTTTTAAAAGTCTGCAATTTTAATTTGTAACTTAAGTAAGGTTTAACTGGATCTGACGCGACCGCGGCCAGTAAGGGTTTTAAAAGAATGAAGCAATCCTAGGATAGTCACTTAATTGAAATGAAGCAACCCTAGGATAGTCACTTAAATGGAAAGAATGAATCAATCCTAGGATAGTCACTTCATCTTTTATTTTGGACTAAAAAGAATTCCATGTCTTTGTGAAGCAATATCTTCACCTAGCATAGAAAATTGTTCATTTGGGCTTAAAATTGAACTCTTGTTTGCTTTGATTAAAACGGTGATAGGCCTATGCTCTCCCCTTAACTGGGTGTTCAAAATTCCAAACTCATCTATTTCATTACATGCAATTTCAAGCTTTGATAATACCTTTTAGAAGGCTTGCCATAGTGGGAAAAAGTACTCACCCTACGGGAACGACCTAAGTGGGAACAACTAAAGCCAAGTTTTCCAACCCACTTTGATCAAATGCAGATGGTTGATGAAAATCCCATTCGACGATAGTGTGCATTGATAACCATCCCCAAAGCCTTTGTTCTAGAGGTTGGGAGGTCTCTCGAGGGAGTCTATCATTTTTCGCACCAAACAGAAACCCTTACTACGAACTTAGTGTAGTATCCAACCGAAGTCAGTTTCTGAACATCCTAATAATCATAGTGTAGGGGAGGGAAGAATCTACCCCAAGACACTCACCATATAACTGCCAAGGACCGTTTGCTCAGGGGATCCAGTATCCACTTCCATCACTCTAAGTACGCGCCTGGAAAAGATAAAAACATGGGCGCCCTTTCGGGGGTGACATAGCTGTGTGAGTCGACATAGTTTTAAGATGTGGGCTATTGATTATTATGATGACCTACTTGAGTACTAAGAGTGAGTTTGTTTGATCTATCTAACATGTGTAAAACCTGTGACAACAATTTTTGAAAAATATTTTGATCATACACTTGATGTTTAGTATAGGACTCAAACACAACTATTCTACAACTTGCTTGATGTGTTTTCAATACATTAATTCAGTAAAGATCATCCAAAACTCACAATTACATTGATTACTCTCATGTTACGAGATTGGAAATCCACAAACTTTGTTAAAAAATCCATTCTCAAACGAATCAAAAAGCCAAAGAAACCACTTAGTTACAAGAAACTATTGAAGAAAAGACAATTCTTGTACCAAAGCTGAAAGGTTTTACTTAAACATAGAGCCTTTATACATTGATATCATGATTGTGTTAGGGGTTTCACTGATGATTATGCTGTAGAACCATTATACTCACAAGCTTTCTTTCAAAGAAGAGCCCTTTCTCAAAGGCACAACCATAGTCAGTGTATTCATTTTTGTTATATTCCCCAACCTACAATTGAATATTCTACTCATCCAAATCAATTTCTGCAATAGAGAACTCAATCATTTTAGGCATTTATCACAAATCCATCCTTTTACGAAGCTACGATCAAACTTCATAAAGTGCAAAATAATCCTTTTCTTGATCTTTTTCTTAAGTTCCCGCCAACAGGATTTTCATCCTTTCAATTAGGGAACAATACAAGCTAAAGGATAGAAATCTTTCAAGTCATAGAATCTTCATTCTATCTTGTCTTCCCTATCTATCACAAATCACACTATTCCATTCTTTTGATCAAAAGTTAGTAGAATTTGCAACAAAGCTTATGCCTGTTGTCATGAGATCTCGAAAACACATAGAAAAGGACGAAGGAGAAACTACCACAAGCAAAATGGGTGATAATAGTGAGAGAGAAGAGAATACATTTAATATTGAAGAGTTAACAGAAGAAAAGCTTCAAGAAGCAGAACAAGATCCTCGATTCCATACTCTTATGGAAAGGATTTTAGAATGAAACAAAGAAAGATATTTTCTTTCATTAGCTAATCAAGGAGCTAAACTACCTTCTGATTTTGATATAGAAGGAATTAAATAGAATCCTGAAACTCCTCCTAATGATTTTAGTGCCCTTACTCAACAAATAAAATAATTACAAGGGAAAATAAAGGAGATGCAAGGGGGCACAAAAAAGAAGTATGTTTTGGATGACATATCTCCTTATCCATTTGATAGGAGTCTTCAAATGATCCCTTTTCCAAAAAATTGCGAAATCCCTAAATTTGATGGGTACAATGGAAAAACTAACCCCATTGAACATGTGAGGGATTTCCGAAATATGAGTCTAGAATTTTCTTATGAAGATACCTACTTAATGCAATTTTTTCCATGAAGTTTGGGTGGAAAATCAATGGAGTGGCTTTCCAAGATCACTCCCCCCATCAAAACCTTTGAGGAGTTAATAAATCAGTTTATATCGCAATATGCCTACAACATCCAACACCAGATAACAATGCTTGATCTTTGTAAAGTGAAACAAAAAGTAGGGGAATCCTTCACCACATTTTTGCAAAGGTGGAGAAGGTTGTTTGCACAATATTCTTGTCCTATTCCTGACAAGGAAAAGATGGATATCTTCATCAATAGCCTAGATCAAGAATTAAGCTATAGGCTCAATCTTCATTGTCCTCCTAATTTTGAAAAATTGATAGAAAACGCAATCACCATTGAAGGGGCCTTGGTTAAAAGAGGAGTGATAAAACTTGATAATCCAAGTTCATCTAACCAAAACAACAATGATAAAACAAGGTTTTGGAACAGAAATAAAAATGTCGTCAATGATGGTATAGTGGATGCAAACAATTTATGAACAAGATCATCTATCTTCAACCCATCAAGTGTTCCACAAAACAACCAACAAGGAAATACCAACCAACAGGGAAACAACAATCAAAAAGGACAAAACTCCAACCAAGAAAGCATGACCAATCAAAATACCAATCAAAACAGTGGTAATTTCAATAACAATTTAGGCAATACCCAAACATCAAATCCATCCAGACCTTCATTCTTTTCAAATGGATGGAATTTTACCACGTTGGGTCAATCACTTGAGTCTACTCTCAAGGAGCTTCTCGATAATAAGGTTATCACATTACCACCAAAAAGAGATTATGAGCCATGAGTCAAACCACCATCATGGAATGACTTGTATTATTGCAATTATCATCAATGTAAAGGTCATAGAACAAATAATTGTCAAGCCTTGCGAAATCTAGTACAAGATTTAATTGACAATGGCACCATTACAATTGAAGGACATCATACCAACGACGATCATCAAGCATTCAAAGATCCTTTACCAAACTATCAAAAGGGGGAAACATCATATACGAAAGCGAAAAGTATAAACAATGTTAAAGACAACATAATCCACCACATCTATGCAGATGATCAACGGGTTAATGTTATCAAAATCAAGGAAAAACAAGAGTATCAACAAGTTAATGTGACTACAAGAGGACAAGAAAAAGTTGTTCTAAAAGGTAGTTCATCTAAGGCAGCTATTCCTCCTCCAAGTCATTATAATCTAGTTGATCAATTGAGAAAAACATCAGCTCAAATTTCCATTCTTGAACTTCTCAAAATATCCCCCATACACAAGAATAATTTGGAAGAAGCTCTTGTAAAAAAACTTGTTGACACAGATTTGGATGTAAGCAAATTTCAAGCCATGGTGGGACATTTGCGATCCCCCACTTGTCTTTCATTTTCTGAAAAAGATGATGCCTCTATGACACACCCGCATAATTCATCGCTTTATCTTGAAGTCATGATCCATAAACACTAAATTAGACGTGTCTTGATAGATGGAGGAGCCGGTTTAAATATATGTACTTTAAAACTTATACATGCCTTAGGAATATCAGAAAATTCCATTGATCCACAGAGGAAAATAACTATCAAGGCATATGATGATGAAGAAAGAGCTTCTAAAGGACCAATAATGTTACCTATCAGAGTGGGACCTGTTGTGAAAAATACATTTTGTCAGGTTCTAGATTGAGATCTTTCCTATAACATACTTCTGGGTCACCCATGGATTCATGATATGCAGGCAGTACCATCAATGTACCATCAATGTCTTAAGTTTCCATATGATGGACAAGAAATAACTATACAGGCTGATTACAATAGCACCCAAACTTGTTCAAATCTCCGAGCAACTCAAGACACCTTTGTGCCACACAATAGGGAGGCTTTTACTGCTTCTTCCAATCTACAAGGAAAATTGCAAGAACTGACAAAGAATCTTGACACCAAGCTACATTTTAAAGACAAAGGAATAGGCGAATATTCACTATCCCTTTTTAGCTTACCTCCTCTGAGGTCACATGGGCAGCCAACCCTATCAAATCAAAAGCTCACAATAGCCTCAACATCCCAAGCTTCTGTGCCAATCACAAAGTTTGATGGACAATTCATTAAAGCTAACACCACTGAGGAAGAAGCCGAAGATAGGTACATCCTAAGTTGGCTATACAAAGATGAAGATGAATCTCTCTTGCACATCAAGTTACCTACTGAACAATATGGCAAAGGGTATACTATCATGCAAAGAATTGGCTATGAAGGAAGTGGTCCTATAGGAAAAAGAAAAGAAGGAATCGTTGAGCCAATTCAACCTATTTCAATACATCCAAATGATAAAACATGACTTGGATATGGTAAAGATACAAACGATTCAATTTCACAGCAAATACAATAGACTCATGAAGAAGAATCAATTTCCAATAAACCCCATGAAGATGTCACTCTACAAAAATTTTATGGATCAGTTTTCCAATTGCAGAATAGTTCAGACACTGATTCCAATGAATACAAATGGGATGATGTCTCTGATGATACATTCTTAATAGAGAAAAGGGTGGATGTCATACACAAATTTGCACCCACTTTCTTACAAGGGGAGGGTTCAAGGCCTCCACTTGATTATGTTTTACAAAGCGATCATGATTCAAGTGAGGATGATTTGGATTTTAACGAGATTGATAATCAACAAGAGAATACATTCATAGACCTTGTCCATCATGAAAATGACAACCATGTCATGACTTTGACAGCTCATGACCTTACCCAACCTAATGATCCCATGCCTTTAGTTTATCCGGAACTTATTGATTGGGATGATGATGTACCTATCCATATCCCTACATTCCATGATGATGAAGATATTGTAAATTTCCTTTGTTCATCTAGTCAAGAAAACAATTATTTCATCAAAGAATCTCATAATCAAGATTTTGATAGGGAGGGTGTCAAGTCTCTTAGCTGCAAAATAAATAAAATAAAAGATGGATCTATTGGTGAAAACCCAAAAATGGCAGTGGTAGATCAAAACAAGAGAAAAATAAAGAGCGAATCTGATGGTGAAAACCTTTTTGAGGAACAGAAGGATGAGAAACTTGACACTCTTCCCAAACATTATCAAGAAAGATCTTCTATTTTGATTGAGCCCACAGAATCAATCAACATAAGTATAACAGAGCAGCCAAAAATCTTGCAACTTGTAGCATCATTCACAGTGGAAGAAGTACTAAAATTCATGGAGTTCTTGAAGGAGAATCAAATTAATTTTGCTTGATCATATGCCGATATTCTAGGGTTAGATCCTAATCTGATAATGCATCATTTATCTATACACACAGGGGCAAAACCTGTGAAGCAAAAACTTAGAAAAATGCATCCACATGTTGCATTGTTGGTTAAAGTAGAGTTAAAGAAGCTCTTAGATGTTGGATTCATTTGGACTATTGATTATGCAGAATGGATTTCCAATATTGTACCTATTTTAAAGCCAGATGGAAGGATTAGAATTTGTACAGATTTTAGAGATTTGAATAAAGCATGTCCCAAAGATGACTTTCCTTTGCCAAACATAGATATGATTGTTGATTTAACTGTTGGTCATGCAATGTATTCATTAATGGATGGATTTTCAGGATACAACCAGATAAATATTCCACCATAGGATCAAGATAAAACAACATTCATGTGCCCTTGGGGTACCTATTGTTGGAATGTCATGCCATTTGGGCTTAAAAATGTAGGAGTGACTTATCAAAGAGCAATGACCACCATTTTCCATGACATGATGCATACATTCATGGAAGACTATGTGGATGACTTATTGGCCAAATCTAACACAAGAGAAGGACATCTTGAAATATTGTCAAAAATCTTTGTCAGAATGGAGAAGTTCAATGTTCGACTCAATCCAAAGAAATGTGTTTTCGGTGTTAAATCTGGAAAACTTCTGGGATACATTATTTCATAAAAGGGCATAAAGGTTGATCCAAAAAAATTACAAGCTATAGTGGACATGCCCCCACCACAAAATATCAGTCAGCTTCGATCACTGCAAGGACGACTACAATCCATTAGGAGGTTTTGGTCGCGCCCACAAAAGGATATGAAAATCATGGCAAAACCTATCCTGGGAATTGGACATTCCAGCAAGTGACTAATACCTCTTCATGGTCATTCATTTACTTGTCAAAACAGGGAACGTAAACTTTAAATGGAGCGGCACTATATGTGCACTAAGAACTCGTTTCAGTCACAATCTATTGAAAAATAAATACTTGGAAAGAAATTCTATCTATGCTACAGGAAGGTAATGCAAAGTTCTCTTAACTCAATCATAATTTAACCAAAGCAGAAATCGTAATAGCTACAATTGAGAGACAAACTATAAACTGGCCTTATGCTGTAGGAACAAACACAGGGATGGATTCCCGATGCTGCAAGAACAGTATAAGATTGAGTTTGTGTTGAAACTTCTAAAATGAAATCTAACTTGAATTAACAAAGGATAAACAACTACGCTCCTATAGACACTTACTAAGTGGGCCCCCTTAGTAAGCATCAACTAATTGACACAAAAGATTGTGCTCAGAACTCCATCAACTTTTATTCATAATGTGAAATCATTTACATTGACTGTTCTGCTTCATAAAACTAATAAAAACTCTGATTCATATTATAACTCTAACTCTTACATAATCTGCTTCTCTATCTATCTATCTCCTTCTCTGTTCATCTGCACAAGAGGAACACTTATTTTTAAAATCATGAGAACAACTAACTAACTAACTCAACAGAGAAAGACGTGGATATGAAATGTATCCCAAAATCGAGGAACATACTTCATAAATGAGTTATCTATTCAACCCGATCCAGAGAGAATCTAGCACTCCACTCTTTCCAAATTAAATGTCATTTAAAATCCTTCCCAACGGTTTCAGTCAAAGAGTCTTCGCCAGAGCTTCCTCGAAGTCGTACAGGAAATGGACTTTACTACAAGGCCGAGATTGGCTGCGCTTGACTCGATCATACTTTCTTCAACAACCTATGAAACACAAGGTAACAGATGCGAAAGAAAAGGCGCACGACACATACACAATATCCATTCATTAATCACATATTTAAATCTATTTCATCATTCAAAAACTACATGTGTTATACCAGTCATTTGGGAAGTCAAACAGGGTAATAAATACATACATGTCAACATGATAGGCTACAGGAACATGAAAGTGTATTGCTACAGGATATCCCCCAATAAAAGGTTTCAAGAGAGTTAAACAACCATAATTAACAGAAGTAAAGGTATTAAAAGTACACCATGATATCCAAATTATGAGCATATTTTGGGCTCATCATTTTGCCCCCTACTTAACCCAATGTTGGTCCTCCAGCATTAAACTTCCTGGTGGTCTCTTTGAAATCAGTGGCTGAGGAATGACCCTGAAATGGAACTCTAAATTTGTAACAAAAGCCTCTATAACTTTTCCATCCTTCATACCTACGGGCTTCTGTGTCTTCATTAAGTTTTGTAGCCTGATAAGAATAAAGGGGCCACATTAGCACAGGAGGTCTAAATGTTAATGACAACCACAATTCAAACATCTTTTGGAGTCCTAGCTATATGTATTTGCTTGACCGTTTAAGAGCTATTGTAAAATTTAGTGGACTGTGAGGTTTAGACTTTCTTAACCCAATAGTTAATCTTTCCCACCTCTTTTCAATTCTAGAGTATGACAGTCTCCAAAACGAGTATGATTGTTCCTGAAATTCATCATATACCCGTTTCCTGAGATCAAATATTTTCACTCTGGCTGTATCATTATTAAGACCATATGTCAGAGTAAGCCAGGTTTTCAGCATTGTGCGGGGGTCTAAACTCTCAGAATGCAATGGAACAGGCTCATTCCTTTCAGCTTCTTCGTATGTTTCCCATTGCCTGCCATAATTTGCTTCATTTGCTGCCCAAGACATAAGTGATCTCAAATGGATGTCGCCAATTACAGAAGGGGATTCCACTCTGTTTCAAATGGAATTAAGAAGCCATGCAAGTAAAATTCACACAAAGAATTTTTGAGCCAATTAGGGGCTTCCTGATATGCATCATAACTCTTTAACAGTGTGAAGAATAGGATCCTGATTTGTAGAAATTCTCATCAGTTGGAACCACAAGAACTATTCTTTGAGGCATAGAGCATAAACTCTAGGTGGTGGTCTGCATTCCATAATATGATCAGTTACCTTTAGCATTTCATCCATCTTCTCTTTTAACTCCTGAATTTCCAGTTTATGCTCTTCAATTTTCTTTTTCAGTTTCTTCTTTTCCTCCTCCCAAAGACTCTATTGCATTTCAGTCTTGGCCAGGTGGTGGAAAGTCAGGGTTTGTAATGTAACTGGTTTCCATGTGGCTTTGACATATTCCAAAAATTCAATTAAAAATGTCTTCTTATAAACAACAATGGCTTGACAAGTTGTAGGGGGAATTGAGGCTTCATTGACTACTTCCAATGGTTCCGTCTGTCCTTCCTCTTGCCGCAGGATAAATTCCTATTGCTGTAGTGGAGAAGACTGTGCTTCCTTCGAAATATACATAGCCGCAGCAGCCAAGTCATCAAGACTTGGTACTCCCCTTTCATTATATTCAACTTCCCTTGTCTCAACTTGTTTTTCTTCAAGAATAACAAATGAACTCTGTGCAGCACTTTCAGACACATTCTGAGAAATATCACATTCAGACTCTCTAGATTCTTCTGAGATTACAATAACCTTGGGTTGAGGTGAAGCAGGGGATACTTTACATTGTGTTCTTGTAGAAACTCTTCTTGGCAGTGTTGTGGCTGCAGGAGGTGCTCTCGTAGCCTTCCTCTTTTTGAATTGCCTAGAAGGTTCTGCCTTGTTAGAGGATGATGGTGAACTGGTGACAGCAATAGGTGTTGCTGTAGGAGACAATGCTGGAGGGGAAGAAGCTACTGGAGAAGAACGTTGCCTTTTCTGAGAATGAGGGTCAGATTCTGGGGTTTGTTCTGCCCCAGATGACTCTCCGACCTTAGTTTTTCCTCTCTCTCTCCTACTGGAAGCCCTAGTTTGCACCTAGGTAGAGGACTCATGTGTGAGAGCTGCAGGACCAGGTGCTACAGGAGCAGATGATGCATGCCCTGTTCTCCTACTAGTGGACGCTATTTCCTCTTTCTTTTTCCGAGGCTGTGGGGTAAGTGCTCTAGGGGGTTCTAGATGTTGCAGGCTCTTCTGGGAAACAATTTCTTGCCAGGAAAGAGGTGATACATCTCTCAAAGAGCGTGCAATCAACAATTTTATGAGGCCATGGTGAGCAATAGAATTATCTTTCCCCTATTGGGTTCTGTGGGCACATTGTTCCAGAAAGTTTAACAAAAAGTTCAGAACATTAACAGCTAATCCATGCCTCATATGACTTAGCAATTTGAAGTGGTAAGAATCCAGGTAGGAGAAACAACCTTCACAAGTTAAATACCTGATTATGAAAGCAACGTATTCTGGGTATGGAGGAGGCAATGACACTCGCTTGCATCCTTTCTTTGAGACCTCCAAAGGTCCATCAGTGGGTATTGAAAATTCTGCCCTTGCAGAGACAGCATCCGAAGAAAAATTTTCTCCAACGGTTGGGAGCCCGGTTACTTCTGTAATTCTTTCTTCAATTGCAACAACTGTTAGACCCCATACAGTAGCCCCCCCTTCAGAAAGGGTTCTCAAAAATTTGCTTACAGCCTCCTCGTCAAAAGCATCTAAACTCAAAAAGTAATTCAGCCAACCACAGAGGTTGAATGCTTGGGCCGTTTGAGGATTTTGCATTAATAACTCATGAGCTACAGGCTCATGCCTTACTAGCTGACCACCCATGTTCACAGTTTTGCCTTAGCTGAACTCAACTCCTTTCTGAAAATAAAAAATTTCCCTTGTTCTACTCTAATTTTTTTTTGTTCCAGTGTCAATTTCCTCTCCTTTTCCAAAAATGAACTTTATGAACTTTTTAAACAAGTAGTTTTTGAATGTGATTTTCAATGAAAAACATGCAATGAAAAAGACATGCGATCATATTTGGAAAATACCAGAAAAATAATAAAGAAAGATTATTTGAGCAGTTGTGACAACGGCGAAAGGAAAAGTTTAAAAATTTGATTATCCCGCCCCTTACTTAGAGTATGACATATGTCCTCACATGTACTAGGGAGTAGGCAAAAATTGGATAATAATGACTGATACAGACAGTGCAGTAAATGAATAGAATGAATTAAATCAAAAATGCGATAATCAAAAGATATTGCGTACCTTTTATTAAATGTTTGTACGTGCTGAGAAAGTTGACGGCTTCGACATGAGATGACAGTTAGGAATGAGATCATAATTAGGGGTGGTACGGATAGATGAGGTGGATGGATGATGTGGACGGACAAGATAAATGAATGGAATGGATGGATGGTACAGAAGATAAAAAAGTGAAATGTGGCGACAAGTGGAAATGAAGAAAAGGGGTTCCCTTAAAAGGAAACCTTTATTATGAGCATGCATTAGAAAATCATGGAGAAGCTGCAGGAGAAAGGCTAAAGCCTTCAGCTGCAGGAAGAGTAGTGGCAGGATCCTAAACGAACTGCTGCATGAATTCTTCTTTTGAGACTGGTTTATGGTACAACTGGAGGCGGTGTCCATTAACTAACAGCTTGAATCTAACAGGATCAATTGTAACAAGTTGCACTGAACCATTAGCAAACACATTCTCAATTTCATATGGGCCCAACCATCTGGTTTGTAATTTGCCTGGACTGTCCTTATATCATGAGTCATAAAGCAGAGCCCAATCTCCTACTTTGAATTTCTTCTCTTTAATGTATTTATCATGCCACCTCATTCTCTGATTTTGTATCATCTCAGTGTGCTGCAGAGCATTCTTTTGGAGTTCATCCAGAGCATTGAGTTGCATGATTATGTCCTTTTGTGCATTTGTTAAATCCATGTCCATCTCCAGTGCTATTCTTAGAGTCTTATGTTCAAACTCTATTGGCATCACAATTGTTTTACCATACACCATTTCAAAAGGTGTATATCTTGTAGCAGTCTTCTAGGTAGTACGGTAGGCCCATATAGCTTTTGGTAACCTTGTGGCCCAGTCCTTCCTATGCAAGTCTATAGTTTTAGTCAAAATGGCCTCTATGTCCCTATTTGTGACTTCAACTTGGCCATTGGCCTGGGGGTGATAAGGAGTTGATTTTCTGTGCTGTATATTATATTCATTGACTAAATTTGTGATAAGTGTAGAAGTAAATTGTGCTCCTTGATCTGTCACTATTTCCCTAGGAACACCAAACCTAGTGAATATTTCCTCATAGAGAAATTCATCCACTTTATTGTCCCTAGCATGTTTCATAGGCTTAGCCTCTACCCATTTTGTGACATAGTTTATGCATACAAGGATGTAGGACTTACCATTGGAAGGTGGATCAATTGGTCCTACAAAATCCAGTCCCCATTTGTCGAAGGGAGCAACTACAACTTGTGGAAATAGAGGCATCTCATCAGATCGAGTTGGTCTTCCCATCTTCTAGCATCTGTCACACCTCCTAGTATATTTGGTTGCATCTCTATGCAAAGTTGGCCAATAGTAACTAGTATTTAAAATTTTCATCGCTATCCTTTTGGCAGCAAAATGTCCACCACACGGCTCATCATGGCTGGCATGTAGTATATCATGAGTGTCCTCCTCTAGTACAGATCTCCTCATAACTTGATCTGGTCCTATATAAAACATGCAATCTGCAATCCAAGAAAAGTTAAAGCTTTTCTCTACCAATAATCTCTTTTCTTTAGGGGAGAATTGAGGAGTTCTTCCTATGGCCAGATAATTTTCTATATCAACATACCATGGGTGAATAACCTTGATTGCAAATAGGTTCTCATCAGGAAAGGAGTCTTCAATAACTACAGAGTCATCTTGCCTTTGAAGTCTAGAAAGGAAATCAACAACCACATTGGCTTTACCTGGTTTGTCCATAATTGTAATGTCAAATTCCTGCATCAACAATAACCATCTTGCCAGTCTCCCGGATATTGCGGCTTTGTTCATGAGATACCGGATTGTGGCATGATCAGTATGAACAAATATCTGATAACCAGTGATATAATGCCTAAATTTATTGAGGGCGTAAATGATTGCCAACATTTTTTTTTGTAATAGTGTAGTTCAATTCAGCTCCCTACAGATTTTTGCTTATGTAATAGAGTGCATGTTCTATTGAACCATCCTTCTGCCCTAACACTGCACCAATGGCATAATTTGATGCATCACTATGAATATGAAATGGAAGTGACCAATCAAGTCCTTTTAGAACAGGTGCCTGTGTAAGGGTGACTTTTAAGTCAAGGAATGCTTTTTCACATTCCTCTGTCCAGGAAAAATCTACATCTTTATTCAACAGACTGTATAAAGGGCCTGCTATTTGGCTGAAGTCCTTAATGAATCTTCTATAGTATCCGACATAGCCTAGAAAGCTCTGTACCTCTTTTTGCTTGGTAGGAGAGGGTAGCTTAGAGATAACTTCAATCTTAGCAGGATCAACCTGAATTCCTGCAGTAGAAACATAGTGACCAAGTACTATTCCCTCTTGCATCATCATGAAGCACTTTTGACTATTCAGTGATAGGTTGTGATCTTCACATCTCTGTAGTACCTTCTCCAAGTTGGCTTGAGCTTCCTCAAATGTTGTACCATAAACAGTAAAGTCATCCATGTATATTTCCATGCAATCATATGAGATGTCTGAGAAGATACTTATGACTGCCCTTTGGAAAGTTGCAGGAGCATTACAGAGACCAAAAGGAAAAACTGAATAGGCAAATGTTCCCCAAGGGCATGTAAAATTAGTCTTTTCTTAATCCTTAGGAGCAATCTTGATTTGATTGTACCCACTGAAGCCATCCAAGAATGAGAAGTACTTTTTCCCTACTAAATTATCTAGAACTTGATCAATGAATGGAAGAGGAAAGTAATCTTTCTTTGTTGCCAAGTTGAGCTCTCTGTAATCTACACATACCCTCCATTTTCCTCCTTTCTTAGGAACAATGACCAATGGGGAAACCCACTGACTATCAAAGATTGGGTAGATAAAGCCAGCTGCTAACATTTTCTGCAATTCTTCTTTAACAATTTCTCTCAAAGCTAGATTAATTCTTCTTTGAGGCTGCCTGATAGGTTTGAAGTCACTGTCAATATATATGCGATGTGTGCAGAGTTTTGGGTCTAAACCCCTCATATCCCCATAGTCCCATGCAAAATATCTTTGGTGGGCTTGCAACATTGTGGCTAGGGCAGTTTGTTGAGAGGGAAGCAACTTATTATTAATATGCAAACATCGGCCTGGAGATACTTCTATCTGTTTGGTGAGATAATTTATTGAGGTTGCTGATAAGGGTGGTGCCTATATATCACATAATAGCAAATCATGATGGCTCTCAGGATCTAGTTGCTGCAAGAAACATTGCTAAGAACAGCTATCCAAAACAGATGGGCTATTCAAACTAGAACTAAACTGCAGAATGTGTAGAAACAAATTATCTTCACTCTGAAGCTGGGAAAATGGATTAGTTCATAGCATCATCAACTGAGCTAATGAATTGACTTCTTCAGATTCCTCTCCTAGATCTGGCCAAACTGGTTGAGAAAAATCTGGCAAAGGTTGTGTAGGTGGGTATAAAGCCAATTTCTTCCTTGATTGACCATCAGAAATTGTCATGTCTCCTGAACGACATCCTATAAGGGCATCAACTGTAGCTAACCAAGGTCTGCCTAGGATAATAGGATATCCCCCTAGGGTTGCCTTAGTGGACAATATGGTGAAATCAGCAGGGTATTCCCAAGATTCAAGGGTGACAATGACATCTTCTATTACTCCATTAGGTGTAACCGTGGAACTATCAGCAAGTTGCAGGACAGTCGGTGTAGACCGAATGTTTGGAATATTCAAACACTCCATAGTGTGCTTGCTCATCACATTAATGGCTGCACCAAGGTCAACCAAAACATTTCTTACTACTTGACCATTGATATTTATTTTTACTACTGGACTTCCAAGATCAGTATATTTTGGAATGACAACCTTCCCCAACATAATATCGGCTAACTCTCTTAAGACATGGATAGTTTGGGGATCCTTTCTCTTTCTTTCTTGTTTCTTTAAACAAGCCTCTTTAATGGCTTTTCCATAAACTAGAACATCTTTAATAGCTTGAAAAAGAGGAATTTGAACTTGTACATTCTTTAGCTGCTCCAGAATATCAAAGGTGGGCTCTTCAATGGTATTCGGTGTAGTAATTTGCAATCTTTGAGGAAAAGGTGGTGTAGCCTGAGGTTGCAGGATAGGTTCCTTGGAGGCAGTAGCTGATACAGGTATATCTTCTGCATGATTAGTAGGTTGTTCAGTAGTAGAGTCTGGAATCTCCATTATTACAGGTGGCTGTGGACCAGGGAGAGTGGTTCCAGACCTAAGATGGATATTATTGATATTAAGGGCATAAGCTGGATACGGGTTGGCTTCTACAGAATACATAGGTTGTTGTTGTTGCTGCTGCTTATTATTGGGATTTGGCAATGGTTGAGCGGGCATAGGTGTTTGTTTTGGAGGGCCAGTATTTGCTGCAGGTGCTGTAGGAGCTGTAGGAGGAGGCATAAGGGCTGGAGGTTGTGGCTGCTGAGACTGTAGGAATCCAGGGGGTTGGTTCTGCCATTGCTGAGGATCTCTCCATTGAGGGTTCTACTGCCAGTTACCTAGAGGTGGAGTCCATTATCCTTGTGGGTACTGCCAACCTCCTTGAGGGGGTTGCCATTAAGGGCTCTGATAACTAGGCTAGTATGGTTAAGGAGCATTCCAAGGTGGAGGTGGGCCATATGTAGGTTGCCATTGGTTATTATAATTAGAGTAAGGATTACCAAAAGTCAAAGGATCTTGAGGCATACCTTGTCTTGGAGCCCATGGTCTCCTTTGTGCAACAAAGAAGACTTGGTCATCATCACCTTCTATCATCTTAAAATCAGTAGGTAGCTGTTTAGCCTCCATATTGGCCACTAACTTGCATCTGCAGTCACGTTTCTTCTGTCTACAATGTGGACAGAACTCAGCCAGGATTGCCTCAGCCTCCTCATGTTTCTTACGAGCTTGCATGGTATCCAACTGTGTAGCCATGTTGTTTATGATGTCCTGCTTGAAATTGGACAACAAATTTGTGATCTCCATCCGGGAAACTCCGTTGGAAGAAGTCTTTCCCACTATAGCTTGATGACCTCTACCCTTCTTCACATTTTCTCAGGAGTAATTGAGACATATCTTCATGATATCATCCCAAGATGCTTGAGTGATATCTCCGCCTCCCATCAGGTCCAAGGCATCTATACAAGTATCATTGATTCCCCTTAGAAAAAGCAATTTCTGAGATTCTTCATTAAGAGTATGGTCTGAATTCTTTTTCAGAGAAAACATGAATCTTGATATATAATCCTCCAGACTTTCATCTTCCTTCTGTTGAATTCAGAATATATCATCACCTTTACTGCCACTCTTACAATATTCCTTGTATTTATCAAGAAATTTTGTTTGCATGGCTGCCCAACTATCGACAACACCCCTTCCTAGACTCATGAACCATCTGAGAGCTCCCTCCTTCAAGGTAGTAGGAAACAATTTCAGTTTGTGAGCATCTAAAGTGTAGTCATAACTGCGACAGAGGATATCAAACTCGAACAAGAAGGTCTCGGGGTCTTCTATAACTAAGCCATAGAACTTGGGAAGTAATGAAGAAGGAATATTCTTAAGGTTGTCATTGTTTTGTTGTGGAATAATGGGGAATTCAAAAGCAGGAGGTTGATTCGGTGGATTACGTGCCATGTTCATCTGACCAAGTATAGGAGCAAATGGATTTTCTTCAGGTTCTTCGTCAAATGGGCCAAATAGCAAGTCAGTACACAAACCTTCAACAAATGGGTCAATATCTAAGTCTCCTTCGTCCTCAAATAGGCTATAAGCTGGTTCAGTTTTCTTAGCAATGAATGGAAGGTTGGGGAGAAATCTTCCCTGAGCATCTCTCCTTCCATGCATGCAATGAAAATGGGTGGTATTTTAAAATATTTTGAAAATACTTGAAAAACTACTGCAAACAATGACTATAGTAGGTTCTTAGATTGACACCATCCTCGGCAAAGGCGCCAAAAATGGTTGCGCCCACAAAAGGATATGAAAATCATGACAAAACCTATCCTGGGAATTGGACATTCCAACAGGTGACTAATACCTCTTCGTAGTCATTCATTTACTTGTCAAACCAGGGAATGTAAACTTTAAATGGAGCGACACTAACCGGTTTAAGTCACAATCTATTGAAAAATAAATACTTGGAAAGAAATTCTATCTATGCTACAAGAAGGTAATGCAAAGTTCTCTTAACTCGATCATAATCTAACCAAAGTAGAAATCGTAATAGCTACAATTGAGAGACAAACTATAAACTGGCCTTATGCTGCAGGAACAAACACAGGGATGGATTCCTGATGCTGCAAGTACAGTATAAGACTGAGTTTGTACTGAAACTTCTAAAATAAAATCTAACTTGAATTAACAAAGGATGAACAACTACGCTCCTACAGATACTTACTAAGTGGGCCCCCTTAGCAAGCATCAACTAATTGACACAGAAGATTGTGCTCAGAACTCCATCAACTTTTATTCATAATGTGAAATCATTTACATTGAATGTTCTGCTTCATAAAACTAACAAAAACTCTGATTCATATTATAACTCTAACTCTTACATAATCTGCTTCTCTATCTATCTATCTATCTCCTTCTCTATTCACCTGCGCAGGAGGAACACTTATTTTTAAAATCAGAAGAACAACTAACTAACTAACTCAACAGAGAAAGACGTGGATATGAAATGTATCCTGAAATCGAGGAATAGACTTCATAAATGAGTTATCCATTCAACCTGATCCAAAGAGAATCTAGCACTCCACTCTTTCCAGATTAAATGTCATTTAAAATCCTTCCCAATGGTTTCAGTCAAAGAGTCTTTGCCAGAGCTTCCTCGAAGTCGTGCAGGAAATGGACTTTACTGCAAGGCTGAGATTGGCTGTGCTTGACTCGATCATACTTTCTTCAACAACCTGCAAAACAAAAGGTAACAGATGTGAAAGAAAAGGCGCACGACACATACACAATATCCATTCATTAATCACATATTTAAATCTATTTCATCATTCAAAAACTACATGCGTTATACCAGTCATTTGGGAAGTCAAACAGGGTAATAAATACATACATGTCAACATGATAGGCTACAGGAACATGAAAGTGTATTGCTACAGGATATCCCCCAATAAAAGGTTTCAAGAGAGTTAAACAACCATAATCAACAGAAGTAAGGGTATTAAAAGTACACCATGATATCCAAATTATGAGCATATTTTGGGCTCATCAGGTTTATAGCTCAACTGGTAGACAAAAGTTTACCATTTACACATCTATTGCATAAAAATGTCCCATTCAAATGGGAGGAAAAGTGTGAAGCAACATTCAATCAGATCAAGCAATATCATATGAATCCACCAGTTTTGATTCCACCAATTCTAGGAGAGCCCCTTATACTCTATATTTTAGCAACAGAAGTATCTTTGGGAGCATTACTTGCACAGGAGGATTCTACAGGCAAAGAAAGAGCCATATACTATATCAGTAGAACATTAACAAGTCATGAACTAAACTACACTTTCATTGAAAAAGGTTGTCTAGCAGTAGAGTTTGCTTCTCAAAAGTTGTGACACTATATGTTGGCTCATACAGTTAAGCTGATAACCAAAATTGATCCACTAGAATACCTCTTAAGCAAGGCTACCTTAACAGGAAGACTTGCAAAATGGGTAATGATCTTAAGTGAGTTTGACATTCACTATGTAGATCGAAGAGCCATAAAAGGGCAGGTCATCACAAATCAATTGGCTGAAGCACCTTTACAAGAAGCAAACCTAATACACATTGAATTTCCTAATGCAGATGTCTTCACAGTAGTAATTAAGAAATCATGGATATTGTACTTTGATGGATCCTACACGCAACATGGGTTGGGGGCAAGGATTCTTTTTGTCACACCTGAAGGACATACCATTCCAAAATTATATCAGTTGATGTTTCCCTCCAAAAATAACATAGTTTAATATGAAGCATTGCTCACAGGAATAAAGATAGCATTGGACTGGCGGATTACAAAATTGCAAGTCTACCGTGATTCACAACTAGTCATTAATCAAATCAATGATGATTATCAGACTAAAGATGATAAGTTGTTACCTTACAAGAACATGGTGGATGATTTTAAAAAGTATTTTGTGACTATTAAGTTTTCACAAATCCCAAGGATTGATAATAAAGTTGTAGATGCAATGGCTACAATTGCTTCCTTGTTACAATTATCAAAAAATAAAAATGGTACAAATTCTTGGTGGAACAATTGTTTTCTCCCGCCTATGATAATCCTGAGACCCAAGTCATATGTCATTTAACCAGTTTGGATTCACCTTTATATGGTAAGACTTATACCTATTTGAAAGATAACATCTTACCTCTGGACTTATCCCGAAACCAAAAAAGGAATTTCATATGCCAATCATCCCATTATACCTTGATCGTTGATATCCTTTACCAACATGGTCTTGATGGTACACTCCTTCGATGTCTTGAACGTGACGAATCTAAACAAGCCTTACAAGAGGTTCGTGGTGGTATTTGTGGAACACATTCAAGCGGTTTGACTTTAGCCAAGAAACTTGTTAGAATGGGATATTATTGGCCTACCATGGAGAAAGAATCTTTTAATTTTGTCAAAAGGTGTTCTAAATGCCAGATCCATGGGATTCTTATTCATGCACCTGCATAGGAACTGCAACCTTTCACTCCAACATGGTCTTTTTCTCAATGGGGACTAGATCTTGTTGGAAAAATTCATCCTTCATCATCAAATGGGCATAAATTTATCATCACGACTACTAAATATTTTACAAAATGGATTGAAGCTATTCCTTTGACGATCGTGACTGGTAAACAAATATCTTCATTTATCCTGAATTACATCATCTGTCGATATGGAATTCCTAATTCTATCATCACTGATAATGGGAGGCCTTTCAAGAATCAGGATGTTGATGAACTTTGTGAAAGATTTCACATTCAACATAGGTTTTCTACACCTTATTATCCATAAGGCAATGGTCAAGTGGAAGCTTCAAACAAAAAAATCTTGAAACTCTTGAAGAAAACGGTAAATGACACTGGTCGTGATTGGCATGTCCAGTTAAATCCAGCTTTGTGGGCATACAGAACCAGCATTCGCACACCAACAAGAGCTACCCCATATGCCTTGGTCTATGGAGTAGAAGCGATTTTACCATTAGAAGTTGAAATACCTTCGCTTAGAGTCTCACTTAAGGGATTGATAAATGATGAAGACTATAAAGTATCTCATCTGCAAGAGCTAGAATTGTTAGATGAAAGACGTCAACATGCAGTTGATCATTTGAAGGGTTATCAACAGATTATGTCCCATAGCTACAATCATAGAGTTAAATCACGGACATTTCAAGTAGGTGACTTAGTCTTGAAAGAAAATCCACGCAATCAGCAAGACAAAGAAAAGAAAGGAAAAATTGAACCAAATTGGCTTGGTCCATTTGTCATCATTACAGCATACGGTTCTGGGGCATATCAGTTATCTACGTCAGAAGGGGACCTGTTTGAAGAGCCGATCAACAACATTCATTTAAAGAAGTTCTATGTCTGAATCATCAAAACTCAAAAATACAAAAAAATTAGAAAAAGTCCTTAAAAAAATATAAAAAAATCAGAAAAAGTCCTGAAAAAAATACAAAAAAAAAATCAGAAAAAGTCCAAAAATATAAAAATAATCAAAAAAAGTCCTGAAAAAAATTAAAAATACAAAAAAAAAAAAAAAAAAAGTCTTGAAAAAAAAAATCCATAAAAATCAGAAAAGTCCTGAAAAAGTGCAATAAAAACAAGTGGTGAAAACCTGGCAAACAGGCGCTACTTGTGATCAAAATGGGCTCCTCTATCTATTAGGTTATGTCTTGCATCCGCTTTACGACATCATCTATCCATATCTATCATTTGTACATATTTATCATATCCATATCATGGAATGGGAATCTTTGTGTTTCATCATAGCTTGATGAAATTTGTACATATCCATCATATTTAGGTTGTGTTTACACTGGGGGCAGAAACACAGACTACACAAGAGAGGGGCAACGAGCTTTTCGAATATCACACACAAACAAATGACGGTTTGACAAAACACAACATACATTGATGCATCAAATCAACCATAACACCCAAAACGATCACTCAATGCCAATGACATCAAACAACATGGTCAAAACAACGTTAATCAAATCACAAACATCAATGTTGATAACCACGTTGGATGATCTTAATCTGAATAATGTTTGAAATACTTTGAGCAAAATTTGAATTGTTGGTTGATTTTCTATCATATCTCTGGAGCAATTCGATGATGTATTGAACTAGAAAAGCAAGGAAGGAGTATGAATTTTTCTTTGTCTACTGTTTGTGAGGAAATAATTAGTACTATGCAAATTGGTCGTGAGATATGCTCTACTAAGTATCATTGATGACATTTCAGAATTTGCATGGGAAACAGGTTAACTCTTGTCTGTTTATGCAAGCAATACTCAGGTCATCTCGGTTCAATTATACCTAGATGCTTGTATTATCTTGCTATATTAAAAATCATGAAAGCAATACTCAGGTCATCACTGGTGCTAACATACCCTTTGATGCTTGTATTAACTTTCAACATTTCAATGCTCTATGATGACACAAAAGCACAAATAAGCTCTCAGAATGGCAATATTGTACAAATACCCTGCATGGTTAGTATAGATTACATTCATTTTAGAATTTTCATTTTGCATTTGGGTATGTGCGGGATCATGGAAAAAGGTTAAGTGGCAAAAAATCAGAAAAAATCGAGTTAGGCAACTTGACATAAAAATTTGAATAAGTTATCTATATTATTTCCAAAATATGTAAAAATAGAATCTAGAAAATTGAATGTAGTTTCTAAACTACTAGGTTTATTTTTATTTTTTAAATCTATTTGATGAAAATTTGAAATTTCAATGCAGTAGTACTTAAATTTTAGGGAAATAATAAGAAGTAGGTGTCTGTCTGACCACCCTAACCATAATAAAATTATAATTTTTTTTATAATATTTTAGACACAAGTAGAGGACTCATGTCCGAATGTGATGCATATTTTTTTGTAATTTTTTTCCAAGCAAATAATTAATTATGAATTTTTTATTACAACTTTTAAAAAATAGAAAAACTCACCTGTCTTACCACCATAACTTGGTCAAAACTTCATGAAATTCATTTTTTTCCTTTTTTAATCCTATAGTATGCGAATCATAAAATGTGATGCATGTTTTGGATTCAAAAAATGTGATACCGTTTGAACACTGGATATTTTTCAATCAGCCTATCAATCAACACTTTATTCGTAATTCAAGTAGAAAATGAATAATAATTATTTATTAAATTCAAAGTACAACATTATTTATATTGTTGGAAAGCTAAGAATATTCTTAAAAAACCCTTTTCATTTCATCAATTTTGGATAAGAAAAAAGTCGTCAGCCACATACCCTACAAATACCCATCATATTGCCACTTTTTGGCCCATCATGATCCTACACATACCCATTTATCAATTTCCAAAAAAGTTGGCAAAGTATCAAAGTTTCATATCTTTCGAATAAATGACTGAGTACATTTTGACATTCACAAAAACATCATTTCATACATTTGTCATACATATTTGCATCAGAAAATCATAAAAACAAAGCATGCATCATAATCAAAACGTTTATAAGCATTCATAAATTGTATCATCCATCATTTCACATTCATATTAAAAAATCATTCCTCAATTGATTGCAATTATATCATGGACATTGCATCTTCATAAATCATATCATAAACATCATGCATATAGAAAATAGACACATTCATCACATAACGAATCATCATTGCATTTCATATATCTCAAAAATAAATGTCAAAATGTACAAAGATGTCAACTATACATGACATAACATCATAAAAAATGGGATCATATCAGTGTGTATACAAATGTCTCAACAGAGTATCACTAAAACATTATGCAAAAAACACTATGCAGTGCTATCCTCTGATGGTGCTGGTCTGGGACCTGTCCCACCTACACCTGATGGACCTACTCCACCTACCCCTGATGAACCTCCTAGAGGTAATGGCTGTGATACACCCCTGCTAGTAGCCCGAGAGTGACTATGCGTAGACTGAGACTGTGTATAACTCACTCTCTTCTTAGGTGGTAATGCATCATGGTATCTGATCCTATAGAACTCTGCCTCTCGAACAGCTCTGGTCAACTCTCTCGTCATGCTATCACCTCCTACTGCTCTCTACAGACTGTCAGCTAAGGCCATGGCCTCCACACCTTGTCGTCTGGCTGTATCTCTCTCAGCTGTCACTGTCGTCAAGTGTCCATGAAGTTGTGTAATCAAGGCCTGTGCCAGTGCTAGCTGATCCTGTAAGCTCTGCACTCTACTCTGCAAGGGAGATATCTGACTCGGCACCATTGGATCTACTGAAGACAATGGATTTGAATGTCTCATCCATGGTCCACCTCTGCCACTACCTCTGCCACCACCTCTGCCACCTCTTCCACCTCCTCTACCACTATCACTCCCACTCTCCTCATCGCTACTGTCTCCATCCCCATCTACTCCTCATCATCATCCTCCTCGGAGTCATCACCCTCTGAAGCAGCCTCTCGCTTTCACCTATGTCCTCCTACATGTGGTCTCGACTCTGCACCTGGAGCGGCCGGCTCATCAGGATCAAATAATCGTGGTGCAGGATGCTCCAACACATACTAACCATACTCTAGAGTCATCCCCTCATCAAGAATATCAGGTCTATAGTCCCACATATGTACTCCCAAACTGGTAAACTCTGCCACTGCTGCATCATAAGAAATCTGTGTACCCCACACTATCAACTACTACTGCCGACGTGCATAAATAGATGAACCCATAGGAATACCTTGAGGCTGACCATACTGTCAACACACTCGACCAAGAAGAAATCTCTCAATAATCCAAGGAGTATGACCAATCAGATACCTAGAAGTAAAGACAAAGGGCATCTCCCTAGCATCCTCTGGCCATGCCTCACAATCTACATAGGGTCGCTAGCATACTGTCTCGAGATCATCCAAAAGACGCTGCCAATGATCTAGTTTGCCCAACCTAGGCTGAGCAATGATATCGGTATATCTAAATCTATACAGTCGACTGATAGACCGTCATCCACAAGTCAATGGATGCATAACAGCAAAGTGCTCCCATGCCCATATCTATAACAACGAACAACCGACAACAAAACTACGGCCTCTACCGTACACAATATGGTGTAGCTCATCATATAAGTGTGCCAACATGCACGATCCCCAAGCATATCGTGTACCCTGCATCACCATACTCTCAAGTACACGACCCCACCCAACTACAAAACCCTTCGACCTATGGTCAGGGCACATAACACCTCCAATGAACCCTACAAGTACAGAGGGTAAAGGCGCATATGAATCTGTCATCTCTGCCCATGAGATATAATATCCCACAATCTCATCATCTCTGAATATCCACCTCAAAGCATCCATACCTCCTGCCTCTTGGCCATCAAATCTCACTATCTTGCCCATCACTAGAATCCTCAAGATGTGATATACGTCCTCTGGAGTCACGGTAATCTCTCTTGTCGGAAAATGAAAGGTGTTTGTATCACTGTGCCACCTCTCTACAAGTGTTGTCAATAAACCTCTATTGAGACACACCTCAGGCATCTCAAGTAATGAGGTCAATCCACATGCCTCGATCACATCTCTATCTGCCTGTACAAGCTACAGAATCAATCTCTGTGTCTTCGAGAATGTCTCCCGTAACTGCAAGATGCCCAATCTCTCCTGTTGAGACATCATCATGTCAAAGCAAAATCAATATCAAATAATCATGACTCATCAATTAAATCTGAATATCAACATCCTGTTTGTTTTTAACAACTTTAGAAGCAAACTTAACATATCAACCTATTTGTTTTTCATCATCATGAAAGCAAATCTATCAATCCAATGTTTGTTTTTAACAACTTTAGAAGCAAACATATCAACCTATTTTTTTTTCATCATCATGGAAAGCAAATTTATGACAATCCTGTTTGTTTTTAACAACCTTAGAAGCAAACTTATCAAACAACTATTTGTTTTTCACAACTTGAAAGCAAATTTATCAGCTACTCTTTGTTTTCCAGCAACCTTGGGAACCAAATTATCACACAAAGCTACATCCAATCATGGGCGCTATGAAAATAATCATGGGCACTGTGGGCGTTGCAAAAATAATCATGGGTGCTACAACATCATGGGAGCTATGGAAAACATCATGGACGCTACAAAAAGCATAAAGGGAACTAAAAGAATGCTTCAAGCTACAAAAAGGTTGGAAAACGTGCCCTAATCAGTAAATTTTCAAATCACAAAAGTTTAACGGGGTACATACCATAGGTCCATAATGCATCGACCACTGATGTCATCGGATGCACTTGAAACAGTGCTGGTGGATAGGAAGTGCCATCTTTCTCACTCCAGAGCTTGAAAAATTACAATTTTTACTAGGTTAAAATGGGAAAATGACATGGAAAATGACATTTTTAACCTATTTAAAGGCAAAATTGGGGCATTTTATCATATTTTATCACAACAGGGGCACTCTAAGTCATCAATTTTTCATCTCACATCTTTCCACGTCAATTTCTTTACATCATAATTTTCGAACGATGAATCGATATCTTAAAAATCATAAAAATCAAAAAATTCCAAAAAATCTAAAAATTCAAAAAATTTCAAAAATCAAAATCTTAATCAATTCATTGTCTGAGGGGGCATATACCTATCAACATTCAACAATTAGCATCTAGGGAAAATTTCAAAATTCTTTGAACTAATGCGTGAAAACACATCACTTCAAATAGGGGCAAAATGTATACACCTAAAAATGGTCACATCACATAGTCTAGTATTTGATTAAATATTTTTAATATTTAATTAAAACTCTGAATTCAATCTACGTATAAATAAATTTAAATAATTTATTTATATTGTTCATTCTTTCATTTTGATTAAATAAATAAGTTTATTTAATCACTTTTCTTATCCATTTCTTAATTAATTAAATTAATATTATGATTTATTTATATTAATTATTATATAATCTTGGCTTGAATATTTTATTCAAATAAAGATTACGTATTCTTCTATTCTAAAATTTCATTCACAATTAAATATCTCAAATATTTAATTAAATCTTCTATAGTCCTAAAATCAAAAATCAAACTCACATGAAATTAAATAAACTTATTTATTTAATATTGGATTATCTTCAACAACCGTGAAACAAACTTCCAAAACAGAAAATTAATTTCTCCGTTCCTGTGCAAGCTTGTTCTCGTGGGTTGAAGACAAGCCTCCATTCTTCTCTCCAACCTCCCAACATCTTTCATCTTCTTCTCAACCTCTCCATCTCTCACCATTAAAATTACCAGACAATCTCACAACCATTGACCTTTGCCAGCTAGGCTTTTGCCTGTGAAAAGCTATAAAAAGGACTATCGGGTCTCTAAAAAACATAGAAGCTTTTGTACGGGAAAACTATAGAAAATTTGCAATAGCACAACCTTCCAACATTCATAGCCTCTAGAATCATATCATAGCATAGCTTAGCATACCAGCATTCCATATCATGGCCAATCATGCTCATATCATAGTTTTAGAAGCATCCATAATCCACAGCCCCTGTACATAATCTACAGCCCCTGTGCATATCTGTATCAACATCTCACTTCACCAGCATATAGGATAGAGAAGTATTCTCCCTTTTTGCATACTCGTTCTGCAGGTTGCCATTCTAAGAAGCTTTGCTTAGACAATCTGAGAGTAGCAGCTTCAAGAGAATCACTGGAGATAAAGAACAATGGAACAGTTCTGAAGAAGCTTTTGTTTGAATTCTCTTTGATTTCATATTTTATTTAGCTTTCTTTAGTTTAATGTTTCATTTGTGTGTTTTTATTGTTTTACTTTGATACTAACATATTTACCACACAATAACTATAAAAGAAAACTTAAACCAAAACCCACACACAATAAAGATCATATTGCAAATTTCATAAAATCAAAGGACATTCAAAAACTTGGTGCATGAAACTAAAAAATTATATACAAGAATTAATTGATAAAGGTGATGTCAAAATTGATGAAAGTGCATCCACATCAAAGAATTGATAATTGGGGATGCCAAAATCCCTCTCCAAAGCATAATCAAGAAAATTCAAATCAAGGTCAAAATGTTCAAAATCAATAATTCCAATTACAATAAATCTTATCACTCCTATGATATCATTGCTAGTCATATTGAACACACAAATAACCATGTTGCAACTATTATGATCACACCCCTAGACTGTGTTTCACAACTAGGTGTAGCAAAATAAATATCTTAGAGACTTCTGTACCTACTTCTACAATATAATATAGCCTTATTGAGAAACTTGAGAAAAATCCTACATAAATTTCTATCATAGATCTTCTTAAAATATCTATTGTTAGTCAAAATATCTTGTATAAAGTCCTTAAAGAGTTAAGAGTTCTCAACAACATAAATCCATCCCAATTCCAATCTCTCATTGGCCACTTGTCTTCAAGGAATCAGCATACCTTTCTCTAAAATTACATCACTCTTATCAGATCATCCCATAATCTCCCTTTTTACATTGAGGCTATCTTGAACATACATAATGAAAAATGGGAGACAATGGATCATAGCTGAATATTTGCACTTTAATGTTATTCAAGTGTGTTGGCTCTTTTGAAGTAGCACTAGACCCAAATCTCATTACAATCAATTTGCAGATAACATCAAGGAAAATTTTGAATAGGACCTAAGCCTCGTTAACCCATTATTTAAACATTCTTTTAGGAGGGACCTTTCCCACATAAAACCCTATCAAAGTAATATTTTCAAGCTATCAACATGCATTAAAAAATTTTAATAATAGGAAGAATAATATTCAAAGGTGTTTCAGGTAATGTACCTTACAAAATACCTTTGGATTTTTTTTGGGAATACTTAAATAACAGAGCCATTAATAGCTACCATCATTCCTTTAGCTCCAATAACAACTATAAATACATGAAAGAACAAGGCCATTTAAAGGGGGTGAAATTACCCATAGGAATGACACCTTAAAGGGTGTTACAATAATTCCAAGAAAAATCTAAGGGATCATACTTTTGAGAGTAGTATTACACGGTGACATGGACAATTAAAACACCCTCATAGAGCCCAGTTGTACAATGAATGATTTTTTTTGACTAACCATTTAACATTTTAGGAGCCACTTTTTTACTTCTAAGGTTGGCCCCATGTGGTTCTATTGGTCAACAAGCTTAAAATTCTATTTGAAATTACTCATACTATTTTAAAGGAGAATTTGCAAAGTGACTATTTTTTTATGAATAAATTAAAACCAAGTAAAATTTTTAGATGACTAATAAGATTTATATTCATATAATTTATGAAGATGACTATAAGTTATTGAGTAAGGTTGGATATTTTTCCCTTGTATCTATCTAATAAAGAATGCATTTTTGAATAGTTCTAAATAATAGTTTGAATGAAGTGAGTGAATTTGATTACTTATAAGTTGGTGTTTTGTTTATGTGTACATGTTGAGTAGAGGGCATCTCATATGAGTTCAATCTTGTTATGTGTTTGTCAAATTTGACCCCAAACCTATAAGAATCTATATACAAGATCATGGGTTACTTGATTGTGATATACATATCTAGGTTCATTTAAATAGTACTTGTGAATCCATATTATGTGTAGATTATGTGTATAGGGATAAAGGACCCCCACACGTTAGAACTAAGTATGATACTAGAGAAGTCAATCATGTAGGTGACTGATGCTTGGAGCTATTTATTGTATCTTGGAAAGGACACCTATTGACTCAAGAGTAATATAAATCATATACATTACGTTAAATATTCAAACCACAATCTTCCTAAATAATTGCACTAAAATTGATGCATGGAAAATAATATATCTTAAATCACATTTAAATCACACTTGACATTGTGAAACAAAACCCTTTCCATGATGAAACACAAAAGAAAAAGATAATCTTTCCCAAAATTTACACATTATATTCTCAATTTCAGTGGAATCAAAATAATCCAATAAAAAATTAGATAAACTAAAAACTAATAAAGCAATTTAAACAGGGTTTTGGAGAATAAACCCTTTTTTTTTCCGTTAACGGGGGTATCCCTGTGACCCAGCCCAACAGTTCAGCAGCCTGTATCTTGGGTACCTAGGGTGAGTGGGGGCGAGACTAATCCCCTCAAGGGGACCCAACAGCCGGCAAGCCAGTCCCAACTGAGAGCGAAAAAAAACCCTCTTATTTTTCCCAACCGTAGGCTAACTCGCTAATAGCTTTTTTATTGGCTTAACATAATGTTCAACAATGATGTCATTCTGACCGTTTGCTATAAAAGTAATTCTCCGTGGTGCCATATTCACACGTGGAAGAGCAATGAAACGCCTGTATTATAATTTTCTGTTTTCACATTTATTTCTTCGACGTGAAAACTAATGCCACCACTCAAGCATGGCATGCTATTATAACCATTCGCTCAATTAAGACAACAACGTAACGTCCTGTTATTCGGACAAGTGGGGCTGCTCCTTTCCAACTATTATAACACCAGATATTGCATTTCATATCATCCCATACACTCAGCAAGTTGCAGAAAAAGTAGAATAGCTTTGTATTAGGTCAGAACAGGGAAGCGAAACAGCTATGGGTGGTTGTCTTTCTAAAGGAGACACTGTCAAAAAAGGAGGCCGAAATCGTCTTAAAAGAGATAAGGAGAGCAAAACAGCTATGGACGTATGTCTAGATTTTTTATTTTTTATTTTTCTATGTATTATATGGTTGTATTATGTTGCTCAAGACCAGTGGTTTCTTTCCATTCTGTACGCAGAACATCAATATGGGTATCACTCGAGGAGATATGGCAATAAATTTTGGTAAAAGTAAAGGAGATAAAACTGGTGGGTGTAATTATATTGATACTCCTAGGCCTTCACCTTATCATCCTACAATTTACAGGCACTATCGACAACGAATTCCCCAGGTTTATGTACACAACCAATTGTTTTTTTCATTAAAATTAAAAATTCCTGCTTAATTTTTAAGATATTATGCCTTCTGACTACGATATTTTGTTATTCTGCAGGATAGGTATTGAGATAATCGTAATAACGGTTTCTTTCCTGGTCTCTACTCCAGAAGAGATGGTTATGCTACATGGGAGTCCTACGGAGGATCTTTTTCTTTTGGTTATCTTTATATTTGGTCGTCCTAGTTTTTGTCGTGGGTTTTATGAATTACGACATCATCTTACGGGATTTCATGTTAACTTCTGAAGCTTTTGTAAAACATAAATCTCATAAATAATGTACTTGTTTTCTTATAAATCAGATTCTTCCTATGATGAAATCTCCTCTTTCCCATCTCATTGCATAGAGTAAACCAAGTACCTATCATAAGAAGAAAGAGTTTAATTGAGAAGTCATGGGTGACTGCTTTTCATAGTTTACAGATGTTTCTTTCCCCACTTATGGTGATTTCATAAAAATGTCTTTAAACTAGATAAGCAGGTTCCCCTTTATTCGCTATTCATTTATATGAATCCTTTGTTCTATAATAATATGTTAGATGCAGAATTTTTTTTTTAAAGTTTGAATAAGGGTGATAATATTAGGTTGTGGTTCCATGAAGGGGTCTTTTTCAAATATCTCAGTAGGTATTGTGAAGAATTTTTATCAAGAGATTTCATGGATTTTTTTAATAATGGGTAAGCTTATAAAATTTCAAGCTTCAAAATTTAGGTTTGATAGTTATTTTTTAGCAACAAGAAATGCTAAATCTATAATTATTATAAATAGCTGAATTTGAACCATCATCAACTACAATTTAAAAATTTATAGATGAATGAATGTGGCAGCAAAATTTTAGAAAGCTGATGTAGGATATTGTTAGCCCCAGCCCAAAGACATCTCCTTAAGCATAAAGTCTAAAAATTAGGGGCTCTATTTTTCTTGGACAAGATTGTAAATTATCATGTAACATAAATAGTTCTCGTAGCAGCTCCATGAAACCCTTTCTAAATTGGATGAAGGGAAGAAAGTTTGCATTCCTTATTTTACTCAGAATTACTGTCGTGTCTACTCCTTGATATGGGCCCAACATCTCTTTTGAGGAGACTTTTCGTTCAAATGTAAATATATATATTTTTTTGGTAAAATATTTTTGATCTAGAGCTGTGAATCTGTGAGGTCACAAGTAGGGGACAACATCCCCAATATAAATACTCAACAAATGGATAATTTCATTCCCAATATAAACACTAAACAATAACACTCAAGAACAACAACACAACTTAACCATCACACTATACCACTATTGACAAGTATAATTATATTTAAAATTAAATTATTATTTTTTTTTGGAAAAAACTTTTTTATTTATCGATTCAAATTTATAATTTTTATAAAGACAAAGTTACTACACTTCTGTGAGAAAATCCATTATATTATTTTGGAAAAAAATTTTAAATTCAAAACTCTAAAAAAAATAAAACCCCTTAATAACCCTCTCATAATTTGAGAATGAAAACTCTAATTCAAGTAGAGTAAATTCAACGAGCTCGATGCTAATTCATCGTGGTAAGTTTGAGTAAAGTGTTGGTGGTATCTTAAGGTTTACTTCAGCGATATGCTATTCCTTCATCAGCTAATAAAAGAACTATAACATTAGAAAAATTTATAATAGAGACCATAGTTGGAAAACTCGCCCCAAAGAAAAACTCGCCAAGCCAAAAATTGGAGAGTTTTTTAAAACTCGCCAAAAACTCGCAAAAAACTCGGAAAAACTCGGAAAATTAAAAAATTGCTTAAATTTCATTAGAAACACTTTTTTTTTTGCAAAGCTGAGTTTTTTTGAAAAACTCGGCAAAAACTGGTTACAGAGGTAAAATAAATTTAATAGAATCATTAGCTTCTAAAGTTTATTTTCTTACATGTGATAGTTAAAAAACTGTTCAAGCAATTGCATTCTAATTTTTTTTAAGTTATCGGTTTATTTTTGGGTTCGGGTTGGGGGAGTGGGTTTGGTCAAATTTTTTTTGGGGTTGGGTTCGTTAATACAAAAACATATAAAAATCAGAAATATATACATATTTGCAATTTGCAGTAGTAATTAAGTACAAAATACACAACAAAAATACACCACCATTTTCATAGTCAAAATATTAAAATATTAGTGATACTAAAATGTCATGATATAAAATTATAAATTAAAGTTGAAACATAAAAATGTCAAGCATTTACAATCAGCCATTATTGATCATTGATCAATCTGAAACATATGGGTCATCAAAAAAAGCATCATCAAAATCCATATTAGATGCTACATTTTGTATAGAACCACAAATATTGTCAGTGGCACTCGCACAAGCACTACCACTACCACTAACACTATTACTCTCATGCTCATTAGCTGCCTCAGGTTCATAGTCATCGTCAATATGAAGTGCAGCTAAGTGACTTGTGAAAGCATCCAAGTCAAGATGCTCTAGCTCAATATCCCACCTCCTTGAGTCTCTTTCTTTGTAGGAATTTTGTTTGTGTGTAAGTAGGCGCAAGTTTGAATGCACATACACCAAGTTCTCTACCTTTTTTGAATGTAGCCTATTGCACTTTATTGAGTGGATGAAGGAGTATGTGCTCCAATTCCTCTCGGAAGAAGATGAACTAGCAACCTATTAAGAACAAATTAAATAGTTAAGAGTTACAAAATTTAACTAAATAAAATTAAAATTAAAATTAATATTACAAAATATTAAACTTAAATTTAAAAGATAAAAGAGTTTGACTATAAAGTGGGATAAAAAATTTACTGCAAGAGATTGGAGGTGCGTGTATTCTTGGCCATGGAAGTACCACCAACTATGAGCATCCACCTTTATACTTGTTTCAAAGAGCATTAAGACCACAATCATTGGAGCATGCAAAACCCATGAACTCAACCCTCAATCATGTTGGTCACGATCACTGAATAGTTTACGAAGTGTTGCCTTGTACTCTTGAGCCACTTCAACATCTCTATATGGAGCAATTCTTGATGAAATAGAAAGTGTCTCAACACTATAATTTTTGGGACTCAATGCAAAAGTGAGAAGATGCAACAAAGTGTTCATTTTGTTCCATCTCTCTACAATGATTTCATGTAGCTCTTTGAAGAACTTTTCTTCAAGATCTTCCTCTTTTGCATTAATGATGGTTTTCATCTTCTCAATCATTGAGTTGAAACCATCATATGCTTCGCCCAAACAAGGTCTATCCATGCCAATGTAACAGATCATGCTCAATATAGGATAAGTGAAATTGAGGATATACTCAACACGATCCCACCAACTATCATTTATGATGATTTTCTTAACCTTATTTCCCTTTCAGTGCTAGATTGCCTCCATATAGACTAATTAGGGCTAATGACCATATTACAGAGTGCCTCACGATCCTTCATAAGTCATCTCAACACAATTGTGTTGGAGGCAAAATGGGTCTCAATAGCTTGTTTGAAAATCAAAATATAAAATAATAAATTTACAAAATCAATATTTAAAATTAAAGAAAAATAAAAATATTGATAATTAACTTACCTTCAACAACTCCAATTTTGAGAATTATCTAAATATACCTTGTGCCATATGGTGGTTGGTGACAAACATTTTGGCGTCTTCATCCTCAGTATACACCTATTTGATCCACTCAATTTTGGTTCCAATTTTATGTAGCATTAGATTGAGGGAGTGGATAGCACAAGGTTTCCAAAAACTTTGTGAATACTTCTCCTCAATCAATAACCCAACAACCCTACATTTTTTTGCATTTTCAGTTACAACTTGCACAACATTTTGATGGCCCAATTCTTCAATAGCTTGATAAAGGATGTTAGCAATAAATTAAATTTCACCTATTCTTCACAATCCATTGCTCTTAAAAACATTTCTCCTATAGGGGACATAACAATAACATTGATCAATGGAATTTTTTTGGATCTTTCCATCCATAAAAAATGATGGTCACCCTTGTTTTGATCCATGAATCCCTTATGGGCTTCAAAGACTCCACTACATGTTTCACCTCTTTATCTGATAAGGTGCAACGCACTTTCTCAAAACCTAGGCCCTTTACCCCTTTGGAGCCTCATTAATAGATTTCACCATTTTTTTTGAATATGGTGAACGAACAACATTGAATGCCAATTCATTGGCATATACACATCTTGTTATTCCTTGATCAATAATCTCTCTTGCCTCACTTTGAAATGAAGTTTCCAATGGTCCCTTAGATCTTTTATTTGAAGAGGGCATGATTTTATCTTGAGGGATGGACATAAATGGATGGCTTTCCGTAGGTGGAAAATGAGAAGGCGGTGTAGGGGGGTTCATCAATCGAGATCCTTTCTTCAAAGGATGACTTGTTTTAAGATTGACTGCTTTTTGGTCTACTTTTTCTTGCTCAACAATATATCCCAACACTATATGGTATGAAATTCCTTGGTTATCTTCACCTGGACAAGCTTTGATGCCTAGTTGATGGATCTTACACAAGTGCCCTTTCACTCGACTGTATAAGCTCATATCTTTAACATGGCAATGACTACAAATCTAAACATATACTCCACCACTGATAATTTTTTGAACCATCTCTACATATTTCCAAATGGGAGAGTTTGAGTTTTTTTTGAAACAAGATTGGTGTGGGCTCAAGGAGTTAGAACTAGTTGCCACTGTAATACCTAAGGCACAACACATTGAAATTTTGGTTGAAACTAAAAGACTTAATTAACTTCAAAAATTGAAAAAAATTGAGCATGTGTTATAAACACTTAGAAGAATGAAAACAAAACAAAAACTTAAAAATAAAACAAAATAGTTCATTTTAAAAAAAATGTAAAAAATAAATAAATAAACTTAAAAAAAATCCACCTCTTTGAACAAATCTTGCCCTACAATCTTCTTGGGAATGAACAGACACTTGCAACTACTTAGGAATAGCACAAAAACCAACTTCGAACAATCACTAATTAGCCTTCAAGTCTATTCAAGCTTGTGCAACCAAGAGCAAAAGTTCAACAATGGAGGCAAAAAAACTTGTTTTTCATTCACAAATTGTTAAATGAGTATGTTTTTACCTATTTGATGTGTTAGGAGGAAAATATTATGGGTAGAGGGAATATTTTATTGTTTAGAAGTCAACAAAAAGTCATAAAAGTAATTAAAAAATGTAAATTTCATTGAAAAATGTGTGACCTGGGCATGAGAGGACATGGATTTTGTCTGGGTTCGAATTGGAAATGATAAAAAAAAATCATAGACAAGGTTTCGTACCTGCTCGTTTCCACAAAAAAATTAATTTCTTGGATGTATTTGCATCGTTTCAGACCCATATCTCATTTATGTATTAAATCGTACCCATACCAAGGGTCAAAATAGAATGTATCAGTAACTTAGAAAAATCTTCATGCAAACATGCATCTATGGACCTATGAATTATCTAAAATCAATTTTAATGAAAAAATTTCATGTTAATGAAGTAACATGCAACAATGAATTGCATGATAGTGAGACAACATGCATCATTTATCAACATGCTCCTCCCTGATGCTGAGTGGACTTATAATATGGTTTTGGAGTGTCCAAAATTGAACCTTTGCAATCGCCTTAGTGGAGATATCTACAAGGAATTCATGAGTTTTTATATACCTGAAGACCACTTCTTTAATATAAATAAATCTTCAATGAAATTATATTTAAAATCAAAATCCTTTGTTCTACTATGATGGATAGGATTCTTGGCCAATTGATTGCACTCATTTTATCACAAAAAATCACTATAGGCTTAATTTGTTTCTCTCTAATTTCTTCTAGAAATTTTCTAAGCCATAATTTTTGTGTACCTATGGAAGTGGCTACAATATACTCTACTTTTGTAGATGAAAGGGAAACCATATTTTGGTTCTTTGAGCTCAATGTAACCAAACTTGAACTAAGAGAAAAATAATTACTAGATGGAGACTTCTAGTCATCCAAACTACCTCCCCAATTAGAATCACTAAAGCCCACAAGTTCAAACCTTTCAGAAGTGTAATAATGAATACCATAATTAATAGTACCTTTCACATGCCTTAATATTCTTTTTGCTACCTTCATATGAATTTTAGATGGCTAAGTCATATCCCTTGAAACAAGAGAAATTGAATAAGCAATATATAATCTTGTGTGGGTTAGAAACATCAAATTTCTAACAATATTTTTGTAAGAACTTGTCTCATAAAATATTTCAATATCATAATCTCTACACAAGAAAACTCTATGAGTAGTTAGAGTGGAGGTTGTTTTATAATCAACAATTTCAAATTTCTTTATTATATATTTTGCATGCTTTTTTTGACAAATAAAGATTTCATCATCAATTTGATAAATCTCCACTCATAGAAAGTATTCCATGAAATCTAAATCTTTCATTTCAAATTCACTCATCATAGGAAATTCGAATTCATCATTCATCTTAGAACTACTACTCATATCCAATAAATATTCAACATACAAACTTAGAATAAGAATTTTAAATTACTTTCTTGTTTTTAGTAAAGGTAGGTTCACTCTACTCTTGAATCCATTCTCTTAAAAATATCCATCAATCCTAGAATACCATGCTCTCAGTGCTTGCTTGAGGCCATATAAAATCTTCTTCAACTTGTAGGCTCGTTCCTTTTGTTGCATTTCAAAACCTTATGGCTGTTTTACATATAATTCTTGTTCTAAGCACCCATTCAAGAAGGAAATTTTCATATCTATGTGATGAATGCTCCATTTATTTTGGGATTTTAGTGAAATCATCATTCTAATAGTCTCTTGTCTTGCTATTAGTACAAATATATCTTCATAATCTATACCATACCTCTATTTGAATCCTTTATCAACTAACCTTACCTTGTATCTTTCAACAATCTCATCATTACTATACTTAGTCTTGTAGACACACTTAGTACTGTAGAGGAGGGGGACTGATTACTCAGGACCCCAGGTCATGGGAGGGTCTTGAAAAATTAGCAACCCTGATCTACCTCACGTTAAGGGATTGTTGAAGATAGGTTCAATGTTTAGAGGGGTGGAAAAGAGGGAAAACTAATTTTCCTCTTTCTTTTTGCCAACCTGAGAGGTTCAAAAAGTCAGGTGAACAGGATCGTAGAGTCTTGACTACAACTTAGGTAGCTCACTACTAGAGGACTCCAGTGTGTGGTACAGACAATAGCATGATGCACTGGTGTCTCAGTTGGGAGCTGACATCTGTACAAAAAAAAAGTGTGAAGTATAGTCTAAAAATTGAAGAAACATACTAATGACTTGACAACTACAATATAATGCAATAACAGAAACAAAAAGGAACTAAGTAATAGAATAACAAGAAGAATACTTTAACTTGATCTAATCTATGAATTGAAAAAAAAGAGGGCGAGGAAAGCATACCTTCCTACCCATGAGCTGATATCTTCAAAGTATTTACTCCACGAACAACCTACACACACAAGACATAAAAATGTTGGGGTTGTTTATAGAGGACTACCACAACCAGTCCCTTGCTTTGGTGTTTCCACCTCCATGAACATCCAATATAGTAATGATATAGAAATATGATAAAGAGAGATATTCAAATGGAAGTACTATGCATTATTCTAAATAACAATATGCTAAAAAAAGCAATATGATGATGCTAAGTGAAAGAAAGATGGAACAATTTATCACCTTCAACCACGTGCACTCAAGGTAAATAGGAGGAGTGAGCTTGAAAACTTGCAAATATTAATTTTTTTGCATCAACGAAGGGATTGAGTCCACAAAACACCAACTTGCTACTTCAATGGATGTGAGAATGTTGTGAATTAATGCTATGAAGAGAGTGAAGAAAGAGTTGTCCAATGTTTGAATGATCAAGAAGTTGAAGAGAGTGAATGAGATAGCAATTTGAAGATGAAATTGGAGGAAAAGGAGTTGTTCAAGGTCTATCAAGGCCGCATAAACATTACACTTCATTGCCAATGGAGAGTTGTAATGCCTATGTGGATTCCAGAGGCAAGAATCATGTTAGGATAATAATGCACTGCATAGACATCCACACATCATGCTAGCATCCCTAACAAAATATCCTCCACCAACACGGGTCTATGCAAGATCATGATGGGCCAAAAAGTGGTGATATGATGGGAATGTGTAGGGTATGTGGCTGATGACCTTTTATTACCCAAAACTGATGAAATGAAAAGGGTTTTTAAAGGAGATTCTCAGCTTTCCACCAATATAAATTATGTTGTATTTTGAATTTAATAAATAATTATTATTAATTTTCTATTTGAATTGTGATGAAAGTCCTAATTAATACGCTGATTAAAAAACATTTATAGCTTTCAAACATTATCATATTGTTTGAATCCAAAACATGTGTCACATTCTATGCTTCACATACTATAGGATTAAAAAAATAAAATTGAATTTCATGAAGTTTTGACCAAGTTAAGGTGGTTAGACATACAAAGTTTTATATTTTTTTAAATTTGTAATAAAAAATTCATAATTAATTATATACATGAAAAAAAATTACAAAAAAATATGTATCACATCGGGACATGAGTCCTCTACTTATATCTAAAATATTATAAAAAAATATTATCATTTTATTGTGGTTAGGGCGGTCAGAAAGACACCTACTTGTATTTTCCCTGAAATTTAAGTACTACTACATTGAAATTTTAAATTTTCACCAAATAGAATTTAAAAAATAAATTAAATCTATTAGTTTAGAAACTACATTCAATTTGCTACAGATTCTATTCTTACATATTTTTGAAATAATATAGATAACTTATTCAAATTTTTAAGTCAATTTGCCTAACTCTGATTTTTCTAATTTTTTGCCACTTAAGGGCCTGTGTTTTGAATGATGATCCTGCACATACCCACACAAAAAATAAATTGCCAACTAGATGGGAAGGGAATGAAGGATGTGGAATAACATCATCAAATTTAATTTGTCTAAGGTAGGAGGTGCATAAATGTGGAATTTGAAAGGGGTGCAAATTCATGCCATTACATTTTGCCCCCACTTTATCGAGCATAAGTGTCAGCAAATGCACAATAAAGTAGAGTGAATGTTGAGAAATGTATGTCTAAACTGTTGAGGAAGAAAACCGAAATCTGACACACTTGAAAAGAAAAAGAAGAGGAGATGGCTCCATAGGTACTCAGTCTTGAGGAGAGTTGAAAAAAATGCGTCACAGGCCCTTAGACCTACAAAAGGTGAATAAGAGGCTTTGTAGGTGCTCAATCCTACAAAGGAGGCATCACAGGTGCTCGGTCTTAAGTGAGGCTAGATGTGAAAGGATCTGCAAAGTCTAATAGGCCCTTATGGGTGCTCAGTCCTGCAAGGAAAGCTTGAGGTGCTTGATCCTCCAAGCTTGATTAAAAAAGCAACTTTGTAGGTCCTACAAAGCAACATGCTAATCTATAGAAAAAACATGTCAGATAGAAAAAGGCCATGCAGGAAGACAAACAATCATGCAAATAATCAACAATTGAAGGAAGAGCTTTCAAAGGGGTCCCTCAGGAACCTTTTGAAAGAAAAGGGGTCCACTCAAGGGATGCTCTATTTTAAAGGTAGTGATAATTTTTGTAAACAATTCTGGTATCAAGGAATCTTACCAAAAGATCTCTTATATCAAGGAACTTGAAAGGAAGAATACTCCCTCACAAGGGAAAGTTTTTAGATGTCTTCATAAAAAAAGTACTCCCTTCTCGAGGGAAGGTTTTTAGATTATTTCTTTATGAATCCATGATGAAAGAAATTTTTTGCTAGGGGTTCTTATCAAAGAATACATTGTTTTGAAAAATAAGGGATTTTCAATGCAGGATTCATTGGCCACCGAATACACCTTTTTGAAAATCGAAGTAGTATGATAGCCCCCCTTAGGATGGTGCATGTTAAATACAAAGGCACATGACATCTTAAGGAGAGAGAAGGAAGTGATTTTGTGGCTCACAATACATGATGAGATGTAAATGTGGAAATTTTGTTGCACACACGAGGGACAAAAGATAGGCACCACAACATCACAAAAGAAGAAAAGAAGAGAGAAAGATAAAAAGACAATGTAAGAAAAAACAAAGACATCAAGAGACAAGGGGGTCTAATATTTCGGGGTTAGAACTACTCATAGATATAGATAGATAAATATGATATAACAATATATATGAACTATCATCAATCCCCTACTATATTGGACCATGTGAAGAAAGGTACATGAAGAAAAAATAAAAATAAAAAATTGGGTCAACAAGGAAGGGAGGCCTAAATTACCCCAACACTTTATACTGTCCCCAATTGTGAAAGTCAAGATAAAACAAAGGAATCTAATGATGTAAAAAATAGAAGTTTATGACACAAAACACTTATGTATTCAAGCACCTAAGAGGATGGAAAGGGTCCTCTAGGAACATATAAAAAAGCATGAGGGAAACACAACACACACAAATATAATCTATAGATAAAAAAGAGGTTCCCTCCTAGTCCTCATCAACCAAGAGGTCGTCGTTCTCCCAATATAGATCATTGTAAAGGGAAGGGGGATGATCCTACAAGGGTGGGATAGTAAGGGGAACAACCTTTGACTCTCCTACAACAAGAGCCAAGGAAGAGGGCCCCTCAAGGCCTTCTTTGCTCAACTCTTGTGAGGTAAACATCATTGATTTTGGAAAAATAATTGACAATTCCAAGACATCATCCAATTAGTTGAACATGCACTTGATGGGAGTACCACGTGTCAACTGAGTTGGCAATGAAATAGGTTCTCAAGATCCACTATCAACCTCAGCAAAAGACTCAGAGGTAGTGAAAAACTCAGGGGACGCTGGGGATGTTTTTGTCACTACACAAAACTAGCTTCCATAGAAGGTGATCCCTTCTTTCGACCCCCATTAGAAGCATGGTCATCCTCCAACTTGCACTTCATTGGAGGGTGTGAGATCCCCATGGATGAAGTGGAAGGTGAGGAAGAAGAGGAGAAAAACATAGCAAACACCACCAAGGTATTCAACATATCCATGAGCTTAGGGAAAGGAGGGATGTTCGGAAGGGACATCAAGAGAGGAGGCTTAATTAAGGAAGTAATAAAAACTTGCACCTTTTAGGATGAGGATCATTCATGCTCACAAGGGGAGTTGGAAGCAAGATTGAGGTGATGGGAACCGAAGTAGAAGGGGTGGAAGAGGAGGACACAATAGAAGACACTAAAACAAGAGTTGTTGGCTCCCCTTCCTCCTTTTGCAAAGAAGCCTACTCAATTACCAGAGCCTTCCTCTAATGCTTATGATCATGTGCAAGGAAATTTCTTTGGCTCCAAGAGCTAGAGGTTGCAGCTTGAGGAGTATCAAGAGGCTCCTGTTCTATCATTGGAATATCCATCACATTCATTGCCAGTGGAGGGAGTGACTCTTGGAAAACAAAAAGAGGAAGAGGTGCAGGAATGGATACCACAACTAGTAGAGAAGCAGACTCAAGAACCTCAATGGAAGGCCTCTTCCCATTCACTAACCTAAGGGTAGGAGTAGTAGAAGGCTATGGAGGCTGAGCTATAGAGGTAATTCCATGGGGAATATTCCCCTTACCATATACAATGGGCTAAGGCATCATGGGTAAGATAGGAAGGTCGAACACCTGATTCTTGGCCTTTTGCTAAGCGGGCACTATCAAAATCCCCAAGAGATGCATAGGGACAAAAGACAAGGGTGCCATAGTAGGATGAGAGGAAAAAGTAGGTGGAATTGTAGAGGAAGAAGACACCTAAGCACGAGTAGACTTCCCCTTCCCCTTTTGAGAGGAAGAAGCAACCTACTACTCTACTATAGGGTCAATCATTTTTTGCTGCACCTTGCCCCCATTTTTTATAATTAAGATAATTTTGATAAAGTAAGTCCATTCTTGGAGGAAGTGGACTAACTGTGGTGGGCCAAAAATGATCTAGCAAATATCCCCCATGTGATACCATTGGCTAATATTCGGTGTCATGCACAACATGCATTGCACCTTCGTGAGAGAATTTCAGACATGTTTATGAATAATAGAACCTACTCCATTCAAAGAAACTAGCCACAGGATGCATAGCTTCACTTTTAAAAAGTAAGATTTTGGGATGATGTCAAAGGTAGTATTCACAACCATAGGTCCTATTAATACAAAAAGAGTTATAGAACCATAAAGAGCAAGAGAGAGACCATCATGGGTATGTATGGCGGTATTCATTTTTTCTTATTCCTCCATTTGTAAAGAATTTAGCAAAAAGATCTCCTCCATAATGACGTTCACATGACTCGCATGGTCTACAAGGACTCCTATCACAATGTTTTGATTGAAACGAGTGGGAATATATAGAGGAGAGGCTTTGTTATTCATGGGTAGATCCTGTGATGTAAGGTTATATTTGGTGAAAAAATCACTAGTTGAGGGGGAGGAATGTGAGTAAACGAGCCCATATTTACATACACTAAGGCCTCAAGGGAAGAACTAGAAGGATCAATGATCAAATTCATAGAGTGAGATGGAAATGGGTTTGTATAAATTAACAATTCACTATTCACCTTTTCCACAGACTTGTTTGTATTTTTCTTTTTACCGTTAAGGTGAATGGTACCATCGTCAATATAGTCCTATTTCTCATAATGTAGGCACATAAAAAATTTAGTATCACTCCCATGGATGTGATGGTATTGACATAACATATTCCCATCATACTAGCTAGGGTAAGGCTCTCTAAGAGGTCGATGATCTTCCAAGGCTATAACTTTATCCTTTGACAACTTCAAAAAATAGAAGAGTAAGATTCAAAAAAAATTGTGAACTATCTATTGTGCTTGAGGCCCTTGTCATTAGACGTGGTGACTACATTCATAATAGATTTTCCTTTGCCTGAAATTGATACGATAAACCTTCCTTCTAGATGGGAGCATGAGGAAGATCCCTCAAACTATAAAACCATCTGCTGATATTACCACAATGTTGCACACAAATATGCAAAAGAAGCATACTTCATTAAGGAAAACCTCTCCTACCAAGGTCTCTACAAGTTGCTAATGAACACCTTTTGCACATCCGAGTTAGTTAGCAGGTAAGAAATATGTGAAAGGAGTGCTTGATATCGAGCTATGAAATCAATGATATTCTCGTTCTCTCCCTGCTTACATCGGGGGAGGTCCAAAAATGCCATCTTTGGCCCAATGTTAGCCTAGAAATATCAAAGAAACTAATTAACAAGCTAATAATTCATGAGAATATGGATTTTTTGGGCAAGAAACATTACCACTTTAGTACTCTATCCTTGAGAGATCGAGGAAATAATTTGGCCATCAAGGCATCATGGTGAAAGAAGTTTGTACACATTGCATTGGAGTCTAGCACATGTGTTTGAGGGTCTCCCTTACAACTATATTTCTCTAACTTAGGAATTTCCATCCCTTGAGGGATGGGAGTATTTAGAATCGCTACCGACAAATGACTATGTTGAAAGAAAACTTGAAAGAAAGGCTAGGAAAAGGCTTGGGATAGACTCGCTAGCTTGTTCTGCATTTGACCCATATTATGTAGTAGAGCATTTAGAATAGGGTTAGATAAAAAAATAGGTCCAATCGAGCCACCACCAGAGTCACCACTGAGACCACTTCTAGAGCCACCTCTAGAGCCATCGCTAGGGCCTCCATCATAGCCACCATTGTAGCTATCACCAAAGCCACCAACATGACCACCATCAGAGTTGTCATTGAAACCACCAAGGATACTAGACATACCAAAACTACCAGCCCCCATTCCATTCGAAATCCCACTACCAAGGGCAACACTACCCCTAGGAGGAAGGACATTGAATCCCATGGGTATCTTGCTCAGTTTGACAGTAGGAGACCAAGTAGGAGTAGAGATGCTAATGGATGGGCCCATTTTAGCCATGCACATCGATGTCATAGGCATCAAGACATTGATTTGTCTTTCATAAGCATCAAGCACATGACCTTGGGTAATAATTTCAACCTAGGGCTATAATAAGGCACATATTCTTCCATTAAGTCAGTAAGGCCATGGAGAAACTCTATGCCTGCTCGATCCTTGTCTAGCATAAATATGATTTCATTAACAACTCTAGCATCCCTAGCCATGTTTTGATCTTTCTCCAAATGGTTCTCGAGATCTAAAAGCCTCCTATCTAAAGCTAGGAGGTGCTCTACAAGAATGGGGACAACTTCATTCTCGTCTAGAGGTAGAGCTGAATAGGAAATAAGAGGAGTATAGGTACGAGTTGTTTCATCAAAGAAACTCATCTTTGTCATCAATACCATCTCCTAGGAAGCAAGAGACATAGTGACCCTTGAGAAGTCTATCTCTAAGTGTCGTACACTCCTTCTAACTATGTATTTGAAAGTTGTAGACTAGGTTGTGGAGCTCATAAAAGCATCACAATACACAAGCCCACAACCTACGCAAACGGAAGAGAAAGAACCTCGACACAAAGAAATAGATACTTCAAATGGTTCATGTTGGGTTCACCAAAATATAGAGGAGGGGGACCGACTGATCAGGACCCCATGTCATGAGAGGGTCTAGAACAATCAACTACCTTGATCTACCTCATGGTAAGGGATTGTTTAAGATAGGTTTGATGTTTAAAGGGGTGAAAATGAGGGATAACTAATTTACCTCTTTCCTTCTGCCAAATTGAGAGGTTTAGGAAGTCAAGTGAGCAGGTTCCTAGAGTCCAGACTATAACTTAGGCAGCTCATTACCAGAGGACTCTGGCATGGGGCACAAATGACAACACGATGCATTGGCATCTCAGTTGGCACTAACATCTGTATGAACATAAAATGTGAAGTACAGTCTAAAAACTAAAGAAACCTACTAATGAACTAACAAATAAAATTTAATGCAATAATATAAATATAAAGGAACTAAATAATGGAATAACAAGAAGAATACTTTAACTTGATATAATCTATGAATTGAAAAAAAAGAGGGTGATGAAAGAATACCTTCCTACCCATGAGTTTGTTGGTAATATGTGCCTCAAACTATATAGGTTGAAACCTCCATGAGTGCCAAGTCGGTGTGACAGGTTCCATGTCTGGCCGACTAGTAGGTTTGCTTTATTCAGTTCTGAACAGGTCGCTATGACCTTTCCATTGTCTTGCTGAAAGGTTACACTATGGAGTCTATCGTTGTAGCATGATGTATTCGTTATGACCTTATAGCGCTCGAGGAGACTCTTGGCGACTGTGGTCTTCGGTGAAGCTAAAGGTTTTCGCTAAGTTATCTCAGTGAATTGTTAATCTCTTATTGACAGCGTATGTATTGAAGTCTTCGGGGTAACTCTAATGATCTGGGAAGATGTCTTAGCGAAATGTGGAAGTCTTGCCGACAGGGACTCATCCAAGCATTCTTCGGAGTAACTCAAAGTGGTCAGAGAAAAATCTCAGTGAACATTGAAGGTCTCACCGAAAGAAACACCTTTTGGAAGTCTTCGGTGTAGCTCTTGGTGAATGATGGTCATCGGTGGAACATGGTGGTTTCGATAAGAAGTCCCAGCAACTTCGATGAGTCTTACCGATGTTGAAGAATCTTCGAAGTAACTTAAAGCTATCGGAGAAACCTCTTAGCGATGGCAAATGTCTTACCGATAGCCGATGGCTATCGGGGTAGATCTTGGCGACACTTGGTCATCAGAGTAACATATGGAGATCGGTATGAACTCTTGGTGATAGGTGCGAGTCTTGCCAACTTCTCCTTGGTGCTCGGTAGGTATGGGGACTTCGGTATAACCTTTGATGTCTCGCTATGACCTTCTGGCGAAAGCGATAGGTTAGGGCAACTATGTGATGAATCGGTGTATCTCTTGGAGCTCAATATAACATCTTGGTGACTACAGAGGCTCTTGGCGACATCGATATGAAGTATATGCGGCATCAGTGAGACACTGTTAGTGTCTCACCGAGATGCCAGTGCATTATGAATTCTGTTGACCGTCTGACTGTCATACGTGGAATCTCATGGATGAAAAGAGGAAGCCGAAAGTGAACCGTTAGTAGTTGGTTCATTGCGACAATTCTGTGAGAAATCTCAACAGTCAGGGAACACCATGGATATAGTTGGAAGTTGCAGACGCTTGGGGGTTGGATAGTAGTTCGATCAATAGTGAAGTGTGAAAAAAAAAAACTGTATCAATAAAGGATTTAAAATCTGTGAAGGTTATAACTTGAATGTTTTTTGTTCAAAGAATGTTCATGATGAATGCTACTGTATAATGACACCAAAAAGATAAGTCTGGAATTGTATGTAATTTTGATTACTATAATACAAAGTGATTTCTCTTGGTGTGGTGGGTTTTTCTCCCGTAAGGGTTTTCCCACGTATATTTTGTGTTCATGTGTGTTTGTCTAATACTCTATTTCTGTAATCTGTTTCATAGTGCATCTTAACTTGACTGTAATTGTAAATTTTAAAGTGTATCTGCATTCTTTCCTGAGGTGTTGACGTTAGGAGAATTGTTTTCTGCATCTATTTTTCCTTACAAGTGGTATCAGAGCCTAGCCAGTTGTGTTATCCTTGGGGGTACATTGGGTTTTTTGTGTCAATACTGTTCAGTGGGAGTCTTGTAGAGATTGTTATTTCTAATTACAGGTTAAGATGGATAGTACATCTAGAAAGTTTGAAATAGAGAAATTCAATGGCAGTAACTTTGAGTTGTGGAAACTCAAGATGGAGGATCTTCTTGTTGACCGTGATCTTTGGATTGCTGTGGTTGGAGTGAAACCTACAGGCATGAAGCAAGAAGATTGGGACCTTGCAGATAGGAAGTCTAAGGGGCTAATAAGGCTCTATTTGGCAGACTCAGTGCTTCTAAATGTGCATGAAGAGAAGACTATGTCTTCCTTGTGGAAGATACTGGCGTCTATTTATCAGAGGAAGTCCTTGGTGAATAAACTATTCCTGAGGAAGAAACTATACTCTTTGAGAATCCAGGAAGGAGGGTCTATAGCTGATCATTACAAACACATTTAACATGTTGCTCGCACAATTAACATCTGTTGGTGTAAAGACTGAACAAGAGGATTGCTATATGCTTCTATTGTGTTCTTTGCTAGACTCATGGGATCATCTGGTGATGGCGATTGGGAGTACAACATCCAGTTTCAAGATGGAAGATGTTGTTGCATCTTTGCTATCAGAAGAGATGTGAAGGAAATATTCTGAGATGGCGAAGGGGGCTCTTGCTGTCAGAGGAAGGTCAAAGGAGAAAGACAAGAAGAAGGACAAGAAGTCCAAATCAAAATAAGAGGGGAGATCAAAGTCTCTTGACAAAAAGTCCAAGGTGAAGTGCTAGAACTGTGGGCAACCTGGTCATGTCCGAAAGGATTGTATAGAGGAGAAAAAGAAGAAGAAGGGCTCTTCCGATAATGGTTTTTCTCATAGTGATGGTGACACCTTCATTGTAGCCTTGGCTACACAGGCATCAGATGATGTCTGGCTGATTGATTCTGGAGCATCGTTCCACATGACATCTCATAGAGAATGGTTCACAAAGTATGAAGAATACGATGGTGGAAAGGTGTACTTGGCGAGTGATTCAACTTTGGAAATTGTTGGTCGTGGAAGAGTCAGAATCCAATTCTCTGATGGCAGAATAAAGGGGATCAATGATGTGATGCACATACCAGGTCTGGCTCGAAATCTTCTTTCTGTCAGTAAGCTTAATGATATCAGAGTACAAGTCTTGTTCTCTAGAAGTGGTTGCAAGATGACTAGAGGTTCAATGGTGTTGGCTAGAGGTGCTCGAATTGGTACCTTGTACAAGCTGGATGCACAAGCTGTTCAATGTAACAGTGTCTCTTCGAAGTCACTGAAAGCTGCTCATGGAGGTAAAGAGGGAAATATCCCTAATTATATAAACTCTACGAAAGTAAAACTTCTTGCAGAGAAGACTATGCTTTGGCATCATAGGTTAGGCCACATAGGAGAAAAAGGTTTAAAAACCTTGAAGAATAAAAATCTTGTTGAGGGGCTTGAAGATTGTAATTTGGAATTTGAATTCTGTGAACACTGTATATATGGAAAGTAGCACCGTGTTTCATTTTATGATAGTCCTCATAAATCTTCTGGTTTGTTAGATTATATCCATTCAGATGTGTTTGGTCCAGTAGATGTTCCTTCTTTGTCTAAATCAAGATACTATGTGTTGTTCATTGATGATTATTCAAGAAGAGCATTTATATATTTTTTGAAAAGTAAATCAGAAGTGTTCAGTCGATTTAAGGAGTTTAAAAATCTTGTTGAAAATTAGACTGGTAAAACAATAAAATTCTTAAGGACTGATAATGGCAGTGAATTTTGTTCTGATGAATTTGAAAGATAATGTAAAGACCATGGAATCAAAAGACACAAGACTACACCTTATACTCCACAACAGAATGGAGTTGCAAAAAGGTTCAATAGGACAGTGATGGAGAGAGCATGAAGTATGCTTAGTAGTGCTAGTTTGGAGGAGAAGTTCTGGGTTGAAGCTATTTCTACTGCATGTTACTTGGTTAATCGGTCTCCAAACTCTGCTCTTGTTGATAAGACACCTTTGGAAGTGTGGTCTGGTAAGAATCCCTCTCTTAGTCATATTTGAGTCTTTGGCTGTGAGGCATATGCACATGTGCCAGATGTAAAAAGATCTAAGTTGGAGAACAAGGCTGTCAAGTGTATTTTTATTGGCTATAGTGCTAACATTAAAGGATACAAGCTTTGGAATCTTGTTACAGAGAAGGTTGTATATAGCAGAAGTGTAATATTTCATGAGTTGAAACCTTCCACCTTGGATCTGCAGTTAGAGACAAAGTCAGAAAATAGTGAGGATGTAGCAGCAATTTCTCCTACACCAGAGAAAGAGGAATTGGAGATTCAAAATGTACCTGAAACTGAAGAGAGCTCGAGCAGTTTTGAAAGTTCTAAAGAAGATGAACCTCATCCTCAACCAGTGAGGAGGTCAACCTGAGAAAGGAAACAACCAAATAGGTATGGGTTCTCATTGATTGATTCTACTTGTGCCTATGCTTTGATCTCTAGTACTGATGAGCCTAGGACTGTAAAAGAGGCAATTAAAATGTCTGATTCAAATTCTTGGTTGGAAGCCATGGATGAGGAAATGGCATCATTAGATAAAAATGAAACTTGGAGTTTGGTGCCCTTGCCTAAAGGCAGAAAACCTATGGGCTATAAATGGGTATTTAAGAAAAAGATTGGTCTGGATGGCAGTGTAGAAAAATACAAGGCAAGACTAGTTGCAAAGGGTTATTCCCAGGTAGAAGGAATTGACTATGGGGAAATCTTTTCTCCTGTAGCAAAGCTAACATCCATTAGATTTCTATTGTCACTTGCAGTAGCATATGACTTAGGGGTTGAACAGATGGATGTGAAGACAACATTTCTTCATGGTGATCTTGAAGAAGAAATCTATATGTCCCAGCTTGAGCACTTTGTTGAAAAGGGTAAAGAAAAACTAGTATGCAAATTAAAGAAGTCTTTGTATGGGTTAAAGCAGTCACCTAGAATGTGGTACTAGAAATTTGATACTTATGTATTATCTTAAGGTTTTGTGAGATCAAAATCTGATCACTGTGTATATTATAAAGCTGAAAGTGATCAAGTGCTTGTTATTGCTCTTTATGTTGATGATATGCTGTTCATAGGAAATAGCAAGCTAATGATTTTTGATCCTAAGTATCAGTTGTCTACTAAGTTCGAAATGAAGGCTCTTGGTGTAGCAAGGTATATTCTGGGGATGGAGATATCCAGGGATAGGAAGAATAGAAAGCTTTGGCTTAGTTAGAGTAAGTATATAAGGACTGTTCTAGAGAGATTTTGTATGAATGATTGCAAGTAGTTAGTTGTTCCAGTCATGCAGGGAATGAAGCTATCTGTTGAGGACTATCCAAAATCTCCTACTGAGATGGAGGACATGACCTGTGTACCCTATGCTAGTGTTGTAGGCAGTCTTATGTATGCAATGGTCTGTACAAGACTAGACATTGCCCAAGCAGTGGGAGTACTTAGTCAATTTATGGAAAATCCAGGTAGAATACATTGGGATGCTGTGAAGAGAGTATTTAGATATTTGAAGGGAACTTCAGATTTTGCTTTGTGTTACCATGGGAATTTGATTGAATCACAGAGGAATCTCAACATTCATGGATATGTAGATTCTGATTGGGTAGGGGACATTGACAGTAGGAGATCCACCAGTGGATACGTTTTCATGTTGAATGGTGGTGCAGTGAGTTGGATGAGCAAGCGGCAGGCTGTAGTCGCTTTGTCCACTATAGAGGCTGAATACATGGCATCTACTCATGCTTGTAAAGAAGCTGTATGGTTGAAACGTTTGTGTTCTAATATTGGTTTTGATGTAGGGGAAATAACAATCTTATATGACAGTCAGAGTGCCATTTGTCTGGCAAAGAACCCAACTTTCCATGCCAGAATGAAACATATTGATGTACAATATCACTTTGTACAAGATATGGTTGAAGATGGAAAGGTCAGTTTGGAAAAGGTTGATACTCTGGAGAATGTTGCAGATGCATTGACGAAGCCAGTGAGCACAGACAAGTTCAGGTGGTGTGCCAGTTCAATGGGACTTAGTGCCCATGATTTTTAGTAAGCATTATTTATGCTCTGGAGGTGCCTATATGATCTTCGTCAAGTGGGAGATTGTTGGAAATATGTGCCTCAAACTATACAGGCTGAAACCTCCATGAGTTCCATGTCTGGCCGACTAGCAGGTTTGCTTTATTCAGTTCTGAACAAGTCGCTGTGACCTTGCATTTGTCTTGCCGAAAGGTTACACTGTGGAGTCTATTGCTATAGCATGATGTATTCATTATGACCTTATAGCACTCGGGGAGACTCTTGGCGACTATGGTCTTCGGTGAAGCTAAAGGTTTTTGCTAAGTTGTCTCAGCGAAGTGTTAATCTCTTGCCGACAGCGTATTTATTGAAGTCTTCAGGGTAACTCTAATGATTCAGGAAGATGTCTTAGTGAACAGTGAAAGTCTTGCCGACGAGGACTCATCCAAGTGTTCTTTGGAGTAACTCAAAGTGGTCAGAGAAACGTCTCAGTGAACATTGAAGGTCTCACCAAAAGAAACACCTTTTGGAAGTCTTCGGTGTAGCTCTTGGCGAATGATGGTCATCGGTGGAACATAGTGGTTTCGATAAGAAGTCCTAGTGACTTCGATGAGTCTTGCCGATGTTGAAGAATCTTTGAGGTAACTTAAAGCTATCAGAGAAACCTCTTAGCGATGGCGAATGTCTTGCCGATAGTCGATGGCTATTGGTGAAGCTCTTGGTGACAGTTAGTCATCGAAGTAACATATGGAGATCAGTATGAACTCTTGGCGATAGGTGTGAGTCTTGCCGACTTCTCCTTGGTGCTCGATAGGTATGGGGACTTCGGTATAACCTTTAATGTCTCGCTATGACCTTCTGGAAAAAGTGATAGGTCAGGGCAACTACGTTATGACTCGGTGTATCTCTTGGAGCTTGATATAACATCTTGGTGACTACAGAGGCTCTTGGTGACATCAATATGAAGTATATGTGGCATTGGTGAGACACTGTTAGTGTCTCACCGAGATTCCAGTGCATTACGAATTCTGTTGATCATCTGACTTTCATACGTGGAATCTCATGGACGAATAGAGGAAGCTAAAAGTGAACATTTAGCAGTTGGTTTGTTGTGACAGTTCTATGAGAAAGCTCAACAGTCAGGAAACACCATGGATATAGTTGAAAGTTGCAGACGCTTGGGGGTTGGATAGTAGTTCGATCAATAGTGAAGTGTGAAAAAAAAAACTGTATTAGTAAAGGATTTAAAATCTATAAAGGCTATAACTTGAATGTTTTCTATTCGAAGAATGTTCATGATGAATGCTGCTTGTATAATGACACCAGAAAGATAAGTCTGGAATTGTATGTAATTTCGATTACTGTAATACAAAGTGATTTCTCTTGGTGTGGTGGGTTTTTCTCCCGTAAGGGTTTTCCCACGTATATCTGGTGTTCATGTGTGTTTTTCTAATACTCTGTTTCTGTAATTTGTTTCATAGTGCATCTTAACTTGACTGTAATTGTAAATTTTAAAGTGTATCTACATTCTTTCTTGAGGTATTGATGTTAGGAGAATTGTTTTCTGCATCTAGTTTTCCTTACAGAGTTGATATCTTCAAAGTCTTCACTCCATGAGAAGCCTACAGACACAAGATGAAAAAATATTGGTGTTGTGTATAGAGGAGTATTGTAGTCAATCCCTAACTTTGGTGTTTCCACCTCCATAGATATCCAGAATAGCAATGATAGAGAAATATGATAAAGAAAGATATTAAAATGGAAGTACTATGCACTATTCTAAACAATAATATGCTACGAAAGCAATACAATGATGCTAAGTGAAAGAAATATCAAACCATATCACCTTTAACCATGTGCACTCAAGTAAAATGGGATGAGTGAACTCACAAGCTTGAAAATATCAATGTTGCCATAACAACAAAGGGATTGAGTCCACAAAACACTAACTTACTACTTCAATGGATGTCAGAATGTTGTGAAGAGAGTAAAAGAAAGACTTGTCCAATGTCTGAATAATCAAGAAGTTGAAGAGAGTGAATGAGAAAACAATTTGAAGATGAAATTGGAGGAAAAAGAGCCATTCAAGGTCAATCATGTAGGAATAATAAGGATTACTGCGACAGGGGGGTGAATCAGTGATCCAATAAAACCAATCACATAAACTTAATTTCCTTAAACTTTAGATAATATATTTCATGAGAAAACACATTCACTCTAAATAAAAGCTTTATTAGGCCATACTAGCCAACACCTTGTTGAATACAAATTGCATGTCTCACTGACAACACAACAAGCCTCACTAGCTATCTCACAATATGGCTCATTGAAAAATCTCCAATCCTAATTACATTTGGTGAGCACCAACCCACCGAGAGCACCAACTCTCCTTCAAAGCACCAACTCCAAACTTCAATCTAAATACAAGACAAAGTAAATTTAGAGGGTTACTTTGTTTCCATACAATCCATTTCTTAGACTTTGTATTGAAAAATTGACATCTCCATTGTTCACATACAAATCCTCAATGTGAGAATCTTCTCAAGCATAAACTACCAAACTATTACAAGAATCCCCTTCTACAAACACCATGATAAAATGAATACAAACAATGAATCATGATTTCTATACACATCTTTGACTATTACATTATTTGAATGATCAATAACACAATAGAAACATGTCTCTTACACAATAATGTCAGACATGGGGGTAAAATTACAAAGTTGTGTCACACTTTTATAAAGGAAATGACCAACATTAATCCAACATTTAAACTTGAATCAATAAAACGTGATATATATGTTTTGAATTTTGAAATGATGTAAACTAGTAAAATATTTATTTTTTAGTATATTTTATGTTTGTATTTAAAAAAAAAATTAAAAAATTATTTGAATATAGTTATTTAATAAATTAACACTATAATTTAGTTACTGATAAAATGTTGAATAAATGAAGTTACACGAGACATCAACCTTTATATAGTAAATTTTATTTGTTTTCCTTCAATTTTCTTGTGTGTATTTATAACTTGAAACTTTAGCGCATGGATACATTTTTTTCCAATTTTGATAAATATATGTTTTAAATAAATATTAAAATGTGTGTGTATTAAAAATTAGTTGTTTCCAGTCGACATCAACTTTCATATAAATTATTTATCTAAAATAGAAAAAACTTTATACCATCTTGATATAGATTCTTATATCTAGGGAATCATATTTTTTTTCAAATTTTTTTAATAAGTTTTACTATTTTTCCTTGACATGGTAATCAACCTAATGTTTTGTGCTAGTAACCTACATTTAGTAAAAATAAAAAATATAAATATAAATAATAATTAAACTATCAAAGTATATATATTTTTGAAAACTAAAATTATGGATCTACAAATGGGTATTTTTTATTTAAAAAAAATATTTTCTACATGAGTAGAAGTTGTTGAAACATCAAGTTTTTCAAATAATTTTATTTTTTTGGTAAATTGGAATCAAAGTGGTGTTAAATATGCATTTAGCCAACAATTTTAGTTGGAAAAGTTGTGTACATATATAACTTAGCTAGAATTAATCTTACAATATCATATGTTTGATCAAAATTAATTTTTAGTTAAAATTACTTGAATTCACTTGTGATGATAAGTGGGCCGAACTTGTGTGACATGACTTTGTGTTGATACCCATGGACATATGGACATTCTATGTTCACTCCTTGAATTCAGATCAAACTGCATACACTTTGTGATCTCTGCACAATAATTTCAAACATGAACTCTAAAACATTCTCAACTCATTCTTTAACTTTAGATCAATCTACATATTCCTGTGACTTCATTCATATCATACCTGTCTGTAAAAAGAAGAAAACAAAACATATTTTAGGCATACTATCCTTTACACACTCATACCCTTTGTTTTGGAAACTACACTAGATCAACATAAGACTTCAATCATACAAATACCCTTTTCATGTAGTCATCTATCCACTTTTGCATAGAGCATAAATCATACTCTTGTCACAAGAGTTTTCATTGATGTTATTTTGATCTACACAATGTAATTTAACACATTTCTTGAATAGTCATGAAGAGACACAAATAATATTGTTGTTCAAGATCTCCTTATTTGTATATGTATTCAGAAAAGAACATAATATCATCTGCTTCAACAAAATCATATTTTCAAACACTTAATATACCTTCCTTTTTCATTCAATTCATAGTCACTCCTTTTTTTTAATGAGAATTCCCCAATCAATCTTACAATGATCACTAGGGCACATTTAGGTTGTGTTTGTAAGAGAGGGGGACCAACCACATCAAGGCTCCAGGTCATGGAGAGTCGAGAGCAGTGGGATACCCTAACTTACCTGACTCTAAAGGATGTTTTGGGGTGAGGATCAACAATGAAGAGTTCTATGGTAGCCTCACATGTGCAAAAGTGAAGTTGATGGAGTATCCAACTGCTGCAATGCTTAATGGAGTTGTGAAAATATAGTGCTAGAAGTATGAGATATTGAATGAGAATTGATTAAGAGATTGAATGAGAATGAAAGAGTTGAAGTGATAGTAAATAGAATGGATTTGAAGGCCAAAAGGAGCCATTTTAGGTTGGTTGGTTGCGTACATGTGTTACAATTTGAGCAAATGAGGTGTGTAACATCCTTGCAAACTCTAGATGTAGGAATCTGTCAAGGATGATAGCACAATGCGTAGACGTCCGCACATCGTGCTTGAGTCCCTAATGAAAATTCCCCCACTGACACAAAAAACACACATAGGGAAGGTAAAGGACTCCATAGGTGTTGGAAATTGTGCCTCAATTTGTTGGCTTGTATATTTGTTCAAGACTTAGCATTTTTTCCCCTTTGTTGGTCTTCATTGTCGGCCTATCACCCAAATATTGAACCTTGTAACCTATGTTGTGGGGTTCTAAAAGATGATAACTGGGTGACAGTGTGTTGGTCGTGGGATCACTGCAATCTCTAACCTCAGAACCTTGTTGTGGATTTTAGAAGTTACTTAAATTCTTGACTGGTTGATCTTCTTTAGTGTCATGCTATTTAGGAAATTCCTAAACTCTGACTAGGGGTTTTGAAGTTTGTGTTTTCTTTGATTGAGTGACAAGCTGATGGTTTGGTGGGACTAGACTGCATGGATGGTGACGATAGCGTATGAAAGTTACTTAGATTCCAACGGATGTGGGGACCACTTAGAGGTTGGGAGTTAAATATTTAAGTCTTTTCCAGGAGACTTGTTGCAATTACTGTAGATTCCCATATTGTTTCTCTGGAATTGCACAAGTGGTCTATGTGTGTCTTGGTGGAGACCACAAGGAACATCTGACAATTTGGTGCAATAGTCAAATGCGATGTACGAGTGATTTGGTAACAAAAGGACTAACTCATGGATACCTAAAGTCTTCAGGAATTTGTTTATAAACTAATGAATGTTAATATTCCATGTTAATGTGAGATAATGTCGACAACTGAGCTTCTTGGTAGTTGAGCGAACCAAATTGGTTTGAACAGTAGATTCCTAGAAATCAAAGGGTCAAAGGTTGTATAGTAGAAAAACGGTGGACCAATTGGTGTTGCGTGTTGAGAGAGAAGGAAAAAGATTGGTCTCGGTTGAGAGTATTGTATGTTAGAAGAACATTGTAACAATGTTGTGATTGATTGTTGTTGGCCGATTGTATAGTTGTTGTGTTATCAGAGAACAAATACCTATGAATAAAGGATCTATAACTTTATTATAATTTATTTTTACTGTGAATAAAGTGGTTTTTCTTTGAAAATGGGCTTTTATCCCAAAAGGGTTTTCCCACATAAATTTGGTGTCCATTCTTTGTTGATATTATTGTCTATTATGTTCTTTCCTTTTACATGTGAATCTTAATGCTTTGTAATTTGGAATTAAAAGGTACTCCTGCATTATTCCCCTTTGAATTGACATTAGGAAAGCATTTTACACACTAAAGTCTTTCCTTACAAGTTGGTATCACAGCCTGGCCAATTGTGTTATCCTTGTGGGTTGGGTTGGTTTTTTGTGTCAACTTTGAAGTGGGAGTTTTGTAGAAACTTGGTAATCTCGATTGAAAATTAAGATGGCAAGCACTTAAAGAAAGATTGAAATTGAGAAATTCAATGGTAGCAATTTTGATTTGTGGAAACTCAAAATGGAAGATTTGTTGGTGGATCATGATCTTTGGCTTGTTGTGTCTAGAACGAAACCCTCAAGCATGAAGCAAGAAGATTGGGATCTCGTAGATAGAAAAGAAAAAGGGTTGATAAGACTCTTTTTAGCAAACTCAATTCTCCTGAACGTTCATGAAGAGAAGACTACATCTTCTTTGTGGAAGAAGCTTGGAGATATTTATCAGGGTAAGTCCTTGGTGAATAAGTTGTTCTTAAGGAAGAAGTTGTACTCTTTGAAGATGGAGGAAGGGGCATCTATGGCTGATCACCTAAATAATTTTAACATGCTTATTGCTCAGTTAACATCTATGAGTGTGAAGATAGATGATGAGGATCGTTGTATGCTCTTGTTGTGTTCTTTGCCTAATTCTTGGGATCATTTAGTGATGGTGATTGGGAGCACAAAAAAAAATTTCAAGATGGAAGATGTGGTTGCTTCTTTTTTGTCAAAAGAGATGAGAAGAAAATCTTCTGAGATGGTGAAGGAGGCTCTTGTTCTTTGTGGAAGATCGAAGGAGAAAGGCAAGAAGAAGGACAAAAAATCTAAATCTAAATCTGAAGGGAGATCAAAGTCTCCTAGAAAGAAGTCCAAGGTGAAGTGTTGGAATTGTGGGCAGCCTGGTCATATCTGAAAGGATTGCAAAGAGGAGAAGAAGAAGAAGAACTCTTTTGATAATGATTCTTCTTAGAGCGAAGCATATGCCTTTATTGCAACCTTGGCAACTTAGGGATCAAATGATGTCTAGCTGATTGATTCTGGGGCATCTTTCCACTTGACATCTCATAGAGATTGGTTTACAAGGTATGAAAAATACGATGGTGGAAAGGTGTATTTAGCTGGAAATTGTTGGTGGTGGAAGAGTCAGAATTCAATTTCCCGATGGAAGAATTAAGGGAATTAATGGCATAATGCATATACCAGGTCTAGCTTAGAATTTACTTTCTGTAAGCAAGCTAAATGATGTTGGAGTGCAAGTATCATTCTCAAACAATGGTTGTAAAATGACTAGAGGCTCGATAGTGCTAGCTAGGGGTGCCCGAATTGGTACTTTGTACAAGTTGGGTGCACTTGTTGTTCAATGTAATAGTGTTTCTGCAAAGTCACAAAAGGTTGTTTGGGTAAAGGAGACTGAAATCCAGGAAGGGACAAATTATTTGGAAATTAAACTTCCTACAGAGAAGACTATGCTTTGCCATCAAAGGCTCGGTCACATTGGTGAGAAAGGCTTAAAATCCTTAAAAAATAAAAACCCAGTTGAAGGGCTTGAAGATTGTAAACTGGAATTTGAATTTTGTGAACATTGTATATATGGAAAACATCATCGTGTTCCATTTTACTCTAGTTCTCACAAATCCTCTGGTGTTCTGGATTATATTCACTATGATGTTTTTGGTCCAATAAATGTTCCTTCGTTATTGAAATCAAGATATTATGTTTCCTTTATTGATGATTATTCAAGAAGGGAATTTGTATATTTTCTAAAAGGTAAATTAGAAGTGTTCAATCAATTTAAAGAGTTCAAGAACTTGGTTGAAAATCAAACTGGTAAGAAAATGAAATGCTTGAGGAAAGATAATGGTGGTGAATTTTGCTCTACAGAATTTGAAAGGTATTGTAAGGACCATGGAATTAAAAGGCATAAAACAACACCTTACACTCCACAAAAAAATGGAGTTGCTGAAAGATTAAACAGGACATTGATGGAGAGAGAAAAATGTATGTTGAGCAGTGTTGGTCTGGAGCAGAAGTTCTGGGATGAGGTTGTGGCTACAACATGTTACTTGTTAAATCAATCTCCTTCTTCGACACTTGTTGACAAAATTCCTATGGAAGTTTGGTCTAGTAAGAAGCCCTCTCTAAGACATGTTCATGTCTTTGGCTGTGAAGCATATGTTTATGTGCCAAATGAGAAGAGAACTAAATTGGAGAACAAAGTTGTTAAGTGTATCTTCATTGGCTATGGCATTGGTGTGAAAGGATATAAGCTTTGGAATCTTGTGACTGAAAAGGTGGTATACAATAGAAGTGTAATATTTCATGAGCCGAAACCTTCTTCAGTGGATCTGCAGTCAGGAATGAAAGAAGTCAAGGAGGAAAATGATAGTGTTGAAATTCCTGTAACACCTAAAAAGGAGGAGCAACAAATTGACAGTGTACCTGAATCTGAGGAGATTTCGAGCAGCTCTGAGAGTTATGAACAAGAAGAAGAACCACAACCTCAGCCTCAACCTCAGCCTGCGAGGAGGTCTACACATGAGAAGAAGCAACTTGATAGGTATGGGTTATCTATGTTAGATTCTACTTGTACCTTTGCTTTGATTATTAATACTGATGAGCCTAGGACTGTAAAAGAGGCAACTGAAATGTCTGATTTAGATTCCTGGTTGGAAGCCATGAATGAAGAAATGGCATCATTAAAGAAGAATGATACTTGGGATCTGGTTCCATTGCCTAAAGGCATAAATCTTATGGGTTGCAAATGGGTATTTAAAAAGAAAATTGGTCTGAATGATAGTTTTGAAAAGTATAAAGTGAGCTTGGTTGCGAAGGGATATTCCCAAGTAGAGGGAATTGATTATGGAGAAATATTTTCTCCTATAGCTAAGCTGATATCTAGCAGATTTTTTTTGTCCCTTGCAGCAACATATGGAGTTTAGAAGTCAAACAGATGGATGTGAAGACAAAATTTCTTCATGGATACCTTGAAGAAGAAATCTATATGTCCCAGCTTGAGCACTTTGTGGTAAAAGGTAAAGAAATTATGGTTTGTAAGTTAAAGAAATCTTTGTATGGTTTGAAATAGTCACCTAGAATGTGGTACCAGAAATTTGACACATTTGTTTTGTCTTTGGGATTTTTAAGGTCAAAATATGATCATTGTGTGTACTACAAGAATGAAAATGATCGTGTTCTTATTATTTCCCTTTACATTGATGATATGTTGTTCATAGGGAATAGTAAGTTTATGATTTCTGATCTAAAATCTCAGTTGTCTGCAAAGTTCAAAATGAAAGATCTTGGTGCAGCGAGGTATATTTTGGGGATAGAAATAACTAGGGATAGAAAGAGTAGAAAAATTTGGCTCAACCAGAGTAAGTATATTAATATTGTTCTGGAGAGATTTGGTATGACTGATTGCAAGTAGCTAGATGTTCCAGTTTTGGAGGGAACAAAACTATCTATTGAAGATTGTCCAAAATATTCTATTGAGATGGAGGACATGACTAGAGTGCCTTATGCAAGTGTGGTTGGCAGTTTAATGTATGCAATGGTCTACACAAGGCCTGACATTTTCCAAGCAATGGGCGTTTTTATCCAGTTTATGGAAAATCCAAGAAAGCCACATTAGGATGCTATGAAAAGAGTTTATAGATTCTTAATAGGTACATCACAGTACACTTTGTGTTATCATGGTAACTCATTTGGATCACAATGTTCTCTCAACATTGGAGGCTATGTGGATTCTGATTGGGCAAGGGACATTAATAGCCAAATATCCACCAATGGATATATTTTTCATGCTGAATGGTGGTGCAGTTAGTTGGATGAGTAAGTGGCAGGTTGTAGTCGCTCTATCCACTACTGAAGATGAGTACATGGCAGCAACACACACTTGCAAAGAAGTTGTATGGCTTAGACATTTTTGTTTTACTATTGGGTTCAATACAAAGAAAAATTCAATTTTTTGTGACAGTTAGAGTGCTATTTGTTTGGCAAAATTTCTAACTTTCCATGCCAGGACGAAACATATTGATGTGAAGTATCATTTTGTACGAGATATGGTAGAGGATGGAAAGGTCTGTTTAGAAAAAGTGGATACTCTGGAAAATGTTGCGGATGCATTGAAAAAGCCCATGAGCACGGATAAGTAAAGGTGGTGTGTTAGTTTGATGGGCCTTGGATCCCATGACCTTCATTTAAAAGTTTGAGTTTGGAGGAAGCTAGTAAATCTTCATCAAGTGGGAGATTGTTGGAAATTGTGCCTCAACTTGTTGGCTTGTATCTTTGTTCAATACTTAGCATTTTTTCCCCCTTTGTTGGTCTTCATTGTCGACCTATCACCCAAATCTTGAACCTTGTAACCTATGTTATGGGGTTCTGAAAGATGATAATTGGGTGACAATGTGTTGGTCATGGGATCGTTGCAATCTCTAACCTTGGAACCTTGTCATGGAGTTCAAAAGTTACTTAACTTCCCGACTGGCCGATCTTCTTCAGTGTCGCGGTGTTTAGGAAATTCCAAACCTCCGACTGGGGGTTGTGAAGTTTTTGTTTTCTCCGATTGAGTGACAAGCCAATGGTTTGGTGGGACTGGACTGCATGGATGGTGATGACAACATACAATGGTTACTCAAATGCTAACGGATGTGGGGACCACTTGGAGGTTGGGAGTTAAATATTTAAGTCTTTTTAGGAGATTTGTTGTGAATATTGTAGATTCCTATCTTGATTCTTCATAATTGCACAAGCAGTGTACGTGTGTCTTGGTAGAGACCAAAAGGAACAACCGACAATTTGGTGCGATAGTCAAATGCGATGTATGAGTGAGTTGGTAACAAAAGGACTAACTCGTGGATACCTAAATTATTTAGGCTTTTGTTTATAAACTAATGATTGTTAATATTTTGCATCAATGTTGGATAATGTTGATGATTGATCTTCTTGGTAGTTAAGAGAACCAAATCGGTTTGAAAAGTAGATTCCTAGAAATTGAAGGGTTGAAGGTTGTATAGCAGAAAAATGGTGGACTATTTGGTGTTGCATGCTGAGAGAGAAGGAAAAATATTGGTCTTGGTTGAGTATACAGTATGTTATAAGAACATTGTAATAGTATTAAGATTGATTGTGGTTGGTCGATTGTATAGTTGTTGTGTGTTATCAGAGAACAAATACCTATGAAGAAAGGATCTGTAACTTTATTGTAATTTTTTTACTGTGAATAAAGTAGTCTTTCTTTGGTGGTGGGTTTTTCTCCCAAAAGGGTTTTCCCATGTAAAATTGGTGTCCATTTTCTATTGATATTATTGTCTATTATGTTCTTTCCTTTTACATGTGAATCTTAATGCTCTATAATTTGGAATTAAAAGTACTACATTATTCCCCTATGCGTTGACATTAGGAAAGCATTTTTCGCACTAAATTCTTTCCTTATAATAGGTACTCTCTCCTGAGGAGGTTAGAACAAAGGGACTTCATAGCTCCATAGAACTACGAAGTTGCATAAAGTACATCGAAGGCCCTCAGACCAACGATGGATAAAACCTACATGATGTAAGCGATTCACAAGCCTATTGACTCACAAAGAACACATTCTCACAAGTACTCTCTCATGAAGGAAGCCCGATGAAAGGGGGACTCCACAAAGTTAGATTGGAAATTGGCTTCACAAGCAGAATTTCAAAGAAACATGTTAATCCATAGATAAAACATGTCAGAAAACAAAAAGGAGCCATGCAATGAAACAAGTAAACAATCACACAAATAGTCAACAAGTTGAAAATATTTCAAAGGGATACCATGGGAACCCTTCAAAAGAAGAGCGGTCCACTCAAGGGATGCGTTGTTTGAAAGTGTAAGAATGTTTTTTGAAAATAAATTCACCATCAAGGAATCCTTTTGAAAGATGTTCACTTCATCAAGGAATTTGAAAGGAAGAAAATGCCCCCTCATGAGGGGAAGGTCAAGGATTTTCCCAAAGGAAAATTTTCTCCCTCCTTGAAGGAAAGTTATTCAAGTTCTTTCTTTTCAAACCCATGATGAAGGAAATACACTCCACTAGGGGTCCAAGTTGAGAATGCAAATTTTGAAAAAGTTTGCAAAGATTTTTGAGAAAACATTTGTTAGCAATGATTGTGTTTTCTAAAACTTGGAGTTGACATGGAAGCCTCCCTTAGGGTGGTGCATGTTCAATGTAGAGGCACATGAGGTCCTAAGAAGAGAAAAGAAAGAATGAAAAAGTGATATTGTGGCCCATGAGACATAACAAGATGTCACGATGGTGAAGAGAGAAAGATACAAAACTATAAAAAGAAAAAATGACATCACAAACAAAAGGCATAGGGGCAATTTGATATTTCAGGGTCAGAGCTGCTCATAAATATATAAGTATAATAGTAGTATATTTAGTGAATTATCATCTATCCCCTACTATATCAAACTATATGAAGAATTCACAAGAAGACAAAGTAAAAATAAAAAATTGGGTTGAAATGGAAGGGAAGCCTAAATGCCCCCAACACTTTGCATCATCACAAATTTTCTGAAAACCAAAACACATAACAAAGGAAGAATGATGCCACAAATAGAGGAAGTTTATGACACATAATCACTCCTATATCCAAGCACCTATGAGGGTGACAAGAGTCATCCAGGAACACAAAACACAAGCATGGGGGGATACATAACAAACACACACCTAGAGTCATTGAAAAAGTAACCCTTCTATTTTTTCTGGCTTGTTCGGGCCCTCCTTATGATTTTGGATTAATGCTAACTTTATTTAGTGTTGTAATTTGGATGACACATTCACATTAAGTCTTGGGACCTTGTGAACTAATGTATTTTAATGGCACCTTGCTAAAGTGATGTAAGTGTTGTAACACACTTTCACACTTTTCTAGGGTTTTATCAAATAACTAAGCTTAATAAACCTATTTTTAATTAAAATCAACATTAATATTGCCTTATTTGAAGTGTTGTAAAGTGTTATAACACACTTTCACACTTTTCTAGGCTTGTCTAATTGGGATTTCTTATGCTTTAATTGGCCCCATTTTGCATCCACAAGCCTCATTTATTGCATCTTTTCAAGGATAATCCTGACACCAATCAGTAACCAATCACAATTTGAGTGGTTTTGGTTGGTGTGGCCCAAATTTAGGGATATGGGACTCATTCACCACCTTGGGAAAATGGGTCCTAACTAGATTTTTGGGTCCCAAAACTGGGTTCAACACATTTCTAAGCACTTTTGGTTTTTGGTCCTATACATTATGTCTGATGGGACTCATTTTCCACCTTGGGTGAATGAGTCTTTGTTGCCCACAATCAAATTTAATTAAAATTTCTAGTGGGATTTTATTCTCCCGGGTCTAATTTCAACTGGTAGTGTTGTAATTTTAAAAATTCTTGCATAATTGAGTATAAATACAAGGCTCTTTCACTCATATTCTCACCTAGCATTCAAGAGAGTTCACAAGAGAATTCAAGGGTAGATTACCAAGAATTTTAGAGCAACATTCAAGTGTCAATCATCATGTCAAAGATTTCATCTATCATGTTTGTTATTGTGCTAAGAATTGTGATGTAGGGTTTATGATTCAAGCAAGTGTTTCAAGAAAGATCAACTTCATTCAAGCAAGAGTCAAATACCACATCCATTGTAGCCATTTAAAACACATTTACAACACCTTATTGCTAAGGTTTGGTGAGTTGCAACATTGTACTTTGTTCATCATTCTCCATTCATATTGGATTTCATTTCAAGGATTTATTTCCAACAAGGGGTTTGACCAAGTAAAACCACTATCCACTAACCCCACAACATTTTCCCCTCTCCTTTGTGTGTGATTTTCACGTATAGGTTTCAGATTTCCATAGGAGAAAGATTGGAGAAAATTTATCAAGTGATAAAAGTTGTCAAAGTTGTTATCAAGACTTGGAGAACCTTGAAGAAGACCTACAGACTACAAATTGAAGATTCAGATCTAGAAATAAGTTAGGAAGAACATAGTAGACAAAGAAGAGAAGAATCAGCTTTGAAAGTTACAAAAAAGCTCAACTAAATTGATCACCACTTTTGGTGAATGAGTCCTAGTTCTAATACATTTTTAGGATTTTGTAGATCTGGATACCCTTTTGGTAGATTTATGTTCCTGCATAGTTTCCAAAAAAAAGACTAATTCGCCTAGCTTGGTGAATGAGTCCTAGTCATCCTTGATAATAGATTTTATAGTGATTTAGACCTCCACTCAGCCATATCCAATTTCCTAGGTGCACACTTTTTGTTTTTACATTTTTTTGTTGCATTTCATTCATATTTCTAGGTCATTTATAGTTATTTTGCATTCAATTAGGGTTTTACATTTCATCTTCCATTTCATTATCTTTTCCAAGTCTAAACTTGATGGTGAACCCCTCATTAGATCATATTCAACCCCTTAGTATATCCCTATTGCAAGATCTCTTTCAATTTTGCATTGAGTTATCTAGGGTTATCCTTGAGTTGAATATATTTTAAAGTGGGTGAGATAGCACTTGAATAACCTATCCCCCATTTTAAGAGGTTCCAACACCTAATCTAAAGGTAAATAAGAGGCGCCTCCCCTAACACTCATTGAACAAGAGGTCATTTTCTTCCCAATCTAGATCATTATATGGGGAAGGCAGATGAGCCTATAGTGGTGGAATATTAAGGTGAGGAGCTTCCAACCCTCCTACAAAGGGCCAAGGAAGAAGGCCCTGCAAGGTCTTCTTCACTAGGCTCTTGTGGAGCAATGGTCAATTTCTTTGTAAAAATTGCTAACAAATTTGGGACCTCATCTAGAGAGTCATACATGCACTTCATAGGAGTGTCATGTGTTACCTCAATGGATGTGGAGGATGGTGCCCGAGATTCACTGCTAGGCTCATTGAGTGACTCAAAAGCGGTGACAAACTTAGGGGAAGTTGAAACTTGCTTCATCACTACGATGACACATGCTAGTGTAGGGCCACCCTATGAAGGTGGACTCCTCTTACACCCTCCATTGCTAGAAGGTCCAACCTCCACCTTCTGCTTCGTTGGAGGGTGTGAACTCCCCATAGACAAGGAAAGAGATGTAGAGGAGGAGGAGAAAACTATAGCTGACACCATTGAGGTATTTGGTATATCTACGTGTTTAAGGAATGGTATGATTTCTGGGAAGGACATCAAAAGAGGTGGCTCAACTGAAGGAGTGATAAAAATTTGCACCTTTTTAGGGTCAGGTGTACTCACACTCATAGCAAGAGTTAGAAAAAAAATAAAAATTGATTGAATGGAAGAAGAGGGAAGGAGAGAGGAGGACACAATAGGAGGCCTTGAAATAGGGGTGATCAGCTCCCCTTCCTTCCTTTGCAAAGTGGTCTTCTTAGCCGCCAGAACCTTTCACCGATGCTTGCACTCACATGCACAATGATTTTTGTGACTCTTGGAGCTAGAGGCCGAGAGCTGAGAAGGGACAAAAGGCTCCTGCTCAGCCATATGGGTGTCCATCACAACCATTTCTAGTGAAGGGATAGACTCTTAAACAAGAGTAGGGGATGAGGTTGAGAGAAAATGGGGGGAGTTAGCTCTAGTGCCTCAGCGACGGGCCTCTTCCCATTCACTAATTTAGGAGTAGGAGTGGTAGGAGGCTGCAGAGGCTGAAGAATAGAGGATTCCCCACCGGGATCCTTCCTGTTACCATATCGAATGGGCCTAGGCTCCATGGGAAGAACAAGAAGTTCAAATGTAGGATGCTTAGGATTTCACCCAGTAGGCACCATAGGATTCTCTCGCAAATGCGGGGTGAAATTCAATGACACCACAACAAGGTGAGAGGAAGCATTAGGTTGGAAATCGAAAGAGGAGGAAGAGGAACCTCGAGAATGCTTCTCTTCTTCCCTTCTATGTGCCATGGAAACATCACTATTAGCTTTCAAACAAGTGCCATGCAAGATAGCATAGGGAGATGGAGGGTATCTTACTTTAGGTGTTAAGAACCCTTTCTTTTACTTCTCATAGGCCCAATACAAGAGGTACTTCTTAGGTAGGAGTGGACCAACAAGTGCAGGCCAAAAGTGATCTAAAGAACAACTACCACGTGTAGCTAGCGATTTATAGCCAGTGTCGTGGATCATATGCACTAAGCCCTCATGAATAAACTTCAGACATTTATGTACAACTAAGGGAATTTCATTCATAGCTACTAGCCAAGGGATACCTAGCCTCACTCTGAAGAGGTCAGACCCTGAGATTATGTAAAAAAGAATGTTCGCTAATTTAGGTTCAATAAGGACCAACAAAATGATGCTACCAAGGGGAGGTACAAAAAGTCCATTATGCATACGGATGGTGCTTTTAGCTGCATTGTACCCATATTTATGCAGGAAGTTGATTAACATAATCTCCTCAATAATCACATTTACCTAGCATGTTGGGTCAATAAGAACACCTACCATAGTGTTTTCGTTGATTCATGTAGGGATGTAAAAAAGAGATGGTTCTCTATTAAAACCCATTGGTAGGTCTTGAGAGGTGAAGGTTATACTTGGACCACTACTAACAGGCTACACAAAGGGGATAGGTAGATGCAAGAAGGAAGCCATCACATACACTAAACAATACTCTCACAAAGCCCCCCAAAGGTTCGCAATTGGATAGTGACCCAACTAATGCCTTGTTCTCCAACACCTATGAAACCCTCCAATTACGCCTACTAGGGGTCATAGGTTGGGTTGTAAGGGAAAGTTTCTCACAACAATCACACCTACAATGGTCATAGGACATGAGGAAAGGACCCTTCAACATTGCTAAACAAAACCAAAATGGTTCACGTCAGGTTCACCAAAAATGTAAGAGAGGGGGACCAACCACATCAAGGCTCTAGGTCATGGAGAGCTAAGAGTGGATGGCTTCCCTAAATTACCTCATTCTAAAGGATTTTTCGGTGTGAGGATCAAGAATGAAGATTACTATGAAGTACTTCTATCACTCTACAGACCCAAAAATCTGGTTGGGGCTAAACGAGCTGTTTTTGGAGTCAATACTGCACCTCACAAAGCTCTCTATCCGAGGATGATAGCATGGGTCTAGAATGACAGTGTGATGCATTGGAATCTGTATAGAAAAAAAACATAAAATGCAGTAAAAATTGACTAAACATCCTAGCTGACTAATCTTAATGAAATAAATAGAATGATAAAATATGAAAGATAAGTATGAAAATGATAAAGTAAATAGATAAACACAAGGGTGCCAAATATTAAGTCACTGAAACACCAGTTCTCCAACAAGCTCCATGCACATGTTAACCTTCACACAAGCAAGAGGGAAAATTCTTGGGGCTGTATAGGGGTTTGCCTCAGTCAAACCCCCGCTTTGGTTTTTCCACCTCCACGGAAAACCATAAAGCAATAGAGTATAAAGTATAATATAGAAGAGAGAAGGAAATGTATTGAACACTGCAAAAGATACTAGCTACTCTATCAAATCACAAAAGGAGAAGAATGAAGTGTTACCACCTCCACCCAAAGGCTCTCAAGGCCAATGAAGGGAGAATACAATAATCAAACTTGGAAAAGTCACCATAGCCACAATGACGATGAAGGGAGGTCTTGTAAGATTCCAAGCTCTTAACTTCTATGGTAGCCTCACACATGCAAAAGTGAAGTTGATGGAGTATCCAACTGCTGCAATGCTCAATGGAGTTGTGAAAATGGAGTGCTATAAATGTGAGAGATTAAATGATAATTTCTTGAGAGATCGAATGAGAATTAAAGAGTTGAAGTGATAGTGAATAGAATGGATTTGAAGGCCAAAAGGAGCTATTTTGGGTAGGTTGGTCACACAAAGGCATTACAATTCGACCAAAATGAGGTGTGTAACATCCCTGTGGAATCCATATGTAGGAATATTTCAGAAATGGTAGCGTGTCATGTAGACATCCAAGTTTCTTTCTCGCATCACTAACGAAAATTCCCCCACCAACACACAAAACACACACCAAGTGGATTCATTTTGAATGGGTGATGTGGAATTTTGACTTCAGATTTGATTTACTACTTGGTGAGGGTATGTGAAAGGGAAATTTACACAATGGGTGTAAATTCTCTCTTATACAGTGTTCAATTATGCAGAGAATTCAATTATGAAAAACCAATTATATCATAGTTATTCAGATCTCCTTTCCTGTGTATATGCTTGTCTCACAAACATGATTCATTACACTAAACTTTATCATGGTGACAAAGATTTCATCATTCTCACACTTCATGGACTATATTTTAATAATCCATCTTAATATACTATTCAAATACCCATACACCTCACTATCATAAAAATAGTTATATAAAACTATGAATCACATACTCCTCTGATTCAATACCCTTCCAATCAAAACCTCCATTCAAAAATTGACTGTTGGAATACCAAAAGACTTGCAAAAACAAGAAAATTATCTTCAGATTGATGCCAACACTAGTCTATTCATATTCAAGCAACTAACACAATAAGATGCCTATCAAATTGAACCATCATGTTATAGCTATTAATAGAGTTTAAATTGCAACCTTTGATATTGAACCTACCAAAATACAATTAAACGAAGACCATTGATTTTCCTTTAAGCGTCATTCTAAGTGATTAGCTTGTAGAACCACTAAACCCTAGATGCAGGGGTTGGTGACAAATGTATCTAAACCCCTTGACAAGTCACTTAGGTGAATTTCAACCTTAGAGAGCCTGCCAACACCCAAACAAAAGAAAAATATCTTTTCTTTGAACTTTTAAGAGACATTTAGGGTTTTTGAGTAAACTCACAAATAATCAAGAAACACTAACCATGAAAAATGACTTGTGATCTCAACTAGCCACTATGTAATTCTAACACAAAGTAAAGTAGCTTTAGTAGGAACAAAAGAATAAGCCATGAAGTGAAAAATCATGTTCCTTTGCCTTTGCCATGAAGTATATCAAGCCCTTTAACATGTTCTAACAATTGTACCTTTGATATCCTTAATCACCAATGCTTTTTGAATCTTTGAAGCACTGATGCCCTGATACTTTTCCCTGCGTACTATGCCTTGTGTACTTGAGTACCAATGTCTTAAATGCCTTGAATGCTTGAAGCAACATGTGATACCTTGAGGAAAACATAAACAAGAGCAAATGATTTGCACTATGCAACCTTTTCATCAACCAATTGTCATCACATGCACCTATGATAGAAATATGAGATGACCAAATGCAAGGTGATCTCCTGAATCATGAAGCAAAAACATGTGAACTCCTGAATAACATGACACAAAAACATGTGAATCCTGAATCATGAAGGAAGAACTCTTCTAATCTCCTAAATCATGAAGCAAGATATATGAAGATCATCCTGAATCATGAAGCAAAAACATGTGAACTCCTGAATAACATGACACAAAAACATGTGAATCCTGAATCATGAAGGAAGAAATCTTCTAATCTCCTAAATCATGAAGCAAGATATATGAAGATCATGACATGATGATCAACCCCTCAACTTCTGCAACAAAAACATGAAGCATCCATGAAGAGCTCATCAATGAAAAACACATGAACAACTCCTCTTCTCAAGACCAACTTTTGACATAAATTCCAAACACATTAACAAGTCAAGGGAGCATAATTGATACACTTCATCACTAATGGAGAGTTGTAACACCTCTGTGGATTCCAAAGGAAAGAATCCTAACTTCCAAGTGGATGGGAAGTGAATGAAGGATGTGGAATAGCATCATCAGATTAAATTTTTCTAAGGTAAGAGGTGCACAAATGTGGAATTTTCATGGGGTGCGAATTCACACCATTACAAGTACCAATATTTTTCTTCTCATGTGGAAGCTCTAAAAGCTCTCAAGTATTATTCTTATGAATTTGATATATCTCTTCTTTCATTATTTTCACTCAAACCTCATTAATAAATGTATCTTCAAAACATGATGGTTCAAAATTAGTTGAACATTAAATGGTCCATAGCCTTGAAAGAGCATCTTCATCATACATTGGGTGTTGGGCTTGCCAAGGAACACTTGTTGAAAGGTTGGATAGAATAATACCATGATCTCAAAAACTAGAGGAGAAACCTCGTCGGGCATTGGGAATCGGGTATACCTCACACTACATAACACTTATTCTGACCTAACAATTGCTAAAAGAAGGAAAGGAAGAATGCCTAGATATTTGAAGGCTAGAGGAGAGATTGAAAGAATATTGAAGAAAGATAAATATTGGGAGTCAAGAGTTAGAGAGAAGGATTACACCTTATTGAAAAATGTGATAAGGAATAGGAGGGAAGATCTGATGCTCGAAGGTAAGACATCAAAGGTTGGAGGTTGGGACGAAAAAATTATGTCTTATCATAAAGATAAGATAAAAGTTAGATTGAAAACATAATCACCAAAAATATCAAGGATCGGGGATCAAGAGGAAGGATTAACACTTAAGATGAAAAGATGGTAGGATTTAAGGAAGAATTCCAATCCCAGAAGTTCAAAAATTTTCCTTAGTCAAATTTACAAGGATTTCATTGGGACTTCTATAATCAGGGGGGAATAATGGCTTGTGTAAGGGAAGTGATAGGGAAGGCATACAAGTATGTAGATATGTGAAAGCTTGAAAGTCCAAAACTTTGACACTTGCCAATTTAGGGATTTTTCAATGTATAATTCATGCAAGATGGCCCATATAGGATCTCTCTGATTGGTTTATATTGATGGGTCATATAAGGTGGTATGAAATATAAATGTGCACAACTATAACCACCCTATTTCTTTGATTCTTGTTATATTGTACATTGCTACTTTTCAAATACTACATTATAATTCTTCTCACATTATTTGCTAAAACTCAATAAGTTATGCTTTCATACATGGAGTGGAATAGATGCATTTGACACTTTTGGTACCATCTTTAGTATGTACTTCCTTAGTTCCTTTTGCAACAACCTCCAAGGTTTTCCCATCACCAAGCTTGATCCTTGATTTGAAACTTTCATCTATTATAGAAAAAATATCTTTATTTCCTAAAATATAGTTAGAACACCCTATATCTAAATACCAAACATATTTAGTATCATTTTCATCTTTTCCAAAAGATAAAAATAAATTATTTCAAGAAATATCACAACCCTCTTGAGCATAATTATGTTGGTTTAGGTTTTTATTTTTCTAGTGGGATAATTTATTTTTCTTTAGTCATAGGTTTTTTCTACACTTTTATTAAACTTTCTTAGGATGGTAAAGTGATTTTATTATTTAATAACTAGGAGATAAGGTGATGTGGTATCCCTTTCCTTAAAGGGTCTGGCTTTCCCACTTTTGGTAGTTATTAATGGTCAATTCGTATTGGTTGATTTTCCACCTCCATCCACTCTTTAGTTCTACATAAAATCATAACATAGCTTGTATTTTCATCTTGGAATCTCTTAATGAAATTATGTCATCCTGAAATTGCATATCTCTCAGAGTTATTGGTTTGCATTGTTTATATTTTTCTAGTTTATGTAGCTTTGAATTTATCTTATAAAGTTCCATTGATTATTCAATCTACTTCGAAGTTGAGTATGCTTTTCTCTTGCATCATATGATGACTTGGATAATTAGAAAAAAATGATAGAAATACCATATTTGGGGTTTTATTTTTGTGAATTTGCATTACAAGTTCATTGTGTAGCAAGTTGGTGCAAATATAAGCTCACTATTGAGTTTATAATGTCTGAGAAATTCAAATCTAGCTTTTGTTTCTCTCAATTTGGTCATTGTTTAATATAGTTACAGAGTGAGGTTTAAAGTTGAGATATGGTGAATTCTTTTTATTAGAGAATTTTAGGTCCAAATGAATCTTTCCATTGCATTTAGATGAATCAAAAAACCCCATTTTCATTTAAATTTTTCTATTTTAGATGAATTTAATTTTCATTTTTTTAAAATTTTGCTAGGAATGTTGTTAGTATGGGCTAAATTCAACTATTTTTTAAAAAAATCATAACATTTTTCCACAATGTCCATTTTTGGAAAAAAAGAGATATCATCTAATATATGGATATGAACAATTTCCATCCATGGAGGTATTGAAAAGAAAATTTTCCATTTTTTGCTATATATTGCAAGTTGAAGCTATTTGTTGCAAATTTCTTCAACAGGCCATAAAGTTTGCTTCGGTGCTCTATTTTTTAGAAACAAATAGGTGTTAGAAAGGTATTGAAGAGCAATACACAACTACAGGGTAATTTTTCTTAATTTTTCTTTAGGTTCATTTTGTATCACAATTTGTAGTTTTGGCTATTGTGAGCTTGTTGAACATTGTATTTGGAAAAGACTTTGTAAATGCACTAAAATATAAAGTGCCAACCTTGTGATATTGTGGGGGGTATTTTTTGATATTGGTGAAAAAGATGGGGGTGTTTTTGTGTTCTTATGTTCCCCTTCTTTAAGCACTTCCTTTTGTATTTCTTCATCATGACTCAAACAATAATTCACACTATAATTGCATACAATTATTTTGGGTGGAAATCTCAAATAACAATCAAATTAAGAAGAGTTGTTTTGAATAGAATAATAATGAGACTAAAAATTGAACCTACTAAAATTGAAGAAAAGACTAAGTGACTATTCAATGGATGTGATGAAGCATATGGAACATTGTGTGTGTTTGTTTCTCTTGATTTAATCTCCCATATTGAATCCTTGAATTCTCCAAATGTAATATGGAAAATTTAGTAGAAACTCTATTTGGTACTCAAAATTCTATGAGGGATAATATGTTAGAAAATAAACTAATTAGTCTAAGTCTAGAAAAATTCAACACAATTCAATATTTCTTCATAAAAATGAAATCACTAAGCCTACAATTAAAACAATGTGGTATTCAAAAGAAGATGAAAAACTAATTCTAAGAATTCTCACTAAGCTAAGTTTGTGAATATTTTTTTTTTCTACCTTCTATGCTACTAAGGATGCACTTAGGTCTCAATTAACCATGCCATCGTTGGATGGTTTTGGTACTTCTCTCACATAGAAGCAATATAAGCTAATCTAGATGAGCACTTAGATAAAGTATTCTAAGTCACATGCATTGGATTCCAACTATGACACAAAACAATAGCAAGGAAAAAGTAGTAATAATGATAAGAAAGAAAAGAATAAAAAAGAGAAGGATGAGAAATTAGCTTCCCAAAAAGCAGCTAATGAGACCTCATCTTCAAATGACAATAAGTCTAAGAAATAGAACTTGGTCAAATATGCCTATTTTAAAAGACCTCAAGGTCATTATAAAAACGGATTTTTTTACTAAGTAATATTTTGTATAATGGTGGATCTTCTATATCAACCTGATCATTGTTGAAATCCATGTGAGCATTACAAATATCACCCTCCTAGGTTTTGTAGAGCTTGAAGTGTAGAGGCGATAAATGCAAAAACGTAGAGGTGATAAATGCAAAAACCATCTCCCATTCGTTGGACAATCCCTTGCAACTTTCAGACATCATGAAGTGGCTATCTTGTAGAATGTTGTAAGATATTGGTTGGGAAAATTAAGTAACCAAAAAATTATACCCAATCTTTGTCAAGAAACACAAATATACAAATGTATAGATGGGGTTATATTTTATCAAATAACACATTTCTCATTAAAGGTAGCCTCTATTAATCATCAATACATATTGTACGTCATTGTACACACTTCACAATGCAGGGAGAGCATGGCATACGAGTCTATATAGTTGAAAACGCATTATGTTTCTAAATCTCTAAAATGGGAAAAAAAGGAATACTCATATTTGTAAAGAGGCTTCTACATTGCAAAACACTTTGTTTTTATAGAACATCAATTGTAGAACCCACATTGTGCTTTCCAACCTAGTTATATATTCTTCATGGTTTATGGTTTCTCTATACATTATTCCACAACTATTTTAATTGCAAAAAATAAATATTAATCTTATTACCACAATGGGTTGTCACTTACTTCATTTTACTTCCTCAAAAAAAATTTCATGAACATTAAATGGAAAAATTCAAAAACCCTCAATAGAAGAGCACATAAATAGCTCTACATTTCAAATCAAAACCCATTTTTGCAAGGAAAACCCTTGGAAACTCGTCAATGAATACCCCTTTTGTAATGAATTCTTGTTCAATTCTTCACAATCCCTAGGCAAAATGGAAAAATGACATATATTATTCACAAATATACATAGTTGCTAGCTAGCTGTCCACACCTGTTAAATGTGTTTTGGTAAGGAGAGTGTCCCCTCGTATTTTCCTCTAAATTCCTACAACTCCCTTCTGGGATCCCTAATAACCTCCAAAATGTGAATATAAAAAATGATGACATTTTGGGCTTTTTATTCTTTCCAAAATAACACTTCTAAAACCTGTCAGTGCCATATTTTTCCAATGATAGTACACGTGACGGCACTCCAAATGACATGTGCCTAAATTTCCATCACTGTTCATCCACCAGTCTTATCTTATGTTGGTGTAAATAAAATATTGCACCTAATTAATTCCTTACTAGGGGGATTGGAAGACTTATTTACATGTTAAGTTTACTTAGGTCCTATGAGGGAATCTTTCTAGAAGGTGCTAGTTGTCATTAGATCTTATCTTATCTTTTGAATTTTAACACATGTGTCCTAGGTAGTTATGATATGTTGTCACATGACATAGGATTAAGAAAATTGTCATAATCCTATTTAATCCTATCTCTTGAACCTTGGCTATATAACTAGGTGGTATCGTAACAATTGTCATATTGTAATATTAAATTCTGGGATAATCAAATTCTATTTCATTAATGAGAATTGCATATTGATCTCTCTTATGCTTTCATGAAGTTCCTAGATCTTGGGTGGGTATAATCTTCAGCCAAATATTCCATGGTGTAGAGTTATTCTATATCAAATATTGCATGGTATTAGATATTGTGGGATTGCTTCTTGTTAGTTTTTATTGAGAGGTCTAGGTTTCAAATATTGGTAGATCTTGAAAGGTTTAGTATGCTCTTGTATTGCATTGAATGATGATCTAGAGAATAAAAAAATCTTGAAAGAAATACTATATTTAGGGGTTTCCTCTTTGTGGATTTGTATTGTAGGTTCAAATTAGAGCTTGCTGGTGTAAATCTAAGCTCACCATTGAGATCAGAGGGTTCAAGAAAGTTAGTTTTTTCTTTTGTTTCATCCAAATTGAACATATGAGGCTAGATCTATGAGGGTTTAAAGTTGAAGAGTGGTTTCTAGATCTAGGAGGTAGCTACAATTTTAGAGCATTTTGGATCAAATCTAACCCTACCATTGTGTCCAAAAGGCCCAAAAACCCTAATATCTATCAATTCATCAAAATTAGATTTTACTAGGAGCTTTAGGAAACTTTTTTCACTCCATCATACAAATTGTCATTAATGCAGGTCACGTCATAATTGTAGTATGGGTATAGAAAAAAAATTCATCTACAATCAATATTTAAAAAAAAAAGTTCAAGAATTTTTTTCTATAGTTTCCTATAGTTTTTTCAAAAAAAAAATCATTTGAAATTTAAAAATAAAAAAAATTAGATATATTTAAGTCTACAGAACTATAGTCAATCGACCTCAGTACCTTGCAGGTATAGAAGATCCCTACAGATGCCATGTGGTGTCACCATAGTCCACTCCCTGTAGTCGCGGACCCACACTGGTTAGTTAAACAAATACCACCGAGAAAATAAAAAAAATTACATCAACTAAAAAAACCAATAGGCATTTGATAATCAGCGAAAAAAAGGCATATTTTGTTAGTGATAAATATTTCACTTGTCAAAGATTTGCTAGTTAGACAGAGAATATACCAGTCAAGTGCAAAGAATATTTTGGTAGGTTGACTCGCTACTTTGATGGCCAGAAGGATGTCAATTTTAAGCTAGTATTTTGTTGATGTCATCACTACATTAGAAGTGAGATCAACATAACTTTTAAATCCCCCCCTCTCTATTGAAGCTTTTGAATTTGCAATCCAACTTCAGAGGACCATAACTTTCTCATACAAGTAGAATTTTCTGCTCTTTGTAGCAGATCAATAAGATTTTGATTTTGGTGCCTAGTTTTCCAAAAATTATAGATTCTCATAAGTGTTGCTAAATAGTTCTCATTTTCAAAAAAATTGGGGCTCTTTTCTTGCTCCTATGGTAACATTTTTAGGTGAATTTTTTTGGAAGTGCATAATTTTTCATGTACTTTACGATGGTGTGATCAGATTGATCCCACTCTATATAAAAAATTTCCTTTGAGCTTGTGGCCAATTTTGACAATTTGTATGTACTAATATCAATTCCACTTCGCTGTTATTGGAAAATGACACTTGTAATCAGACTAAGTATAAAGTCTCAAATCATATATTGCTTGAGGGTTTTTTTATTGAGTGATTTGGGGGGTGGGGGGTAATCTTGTAGTGGTTGATTGCTTTCTTTTGCTTGATTTGTGTTCTTGCAATGGGAAAATTTGAAATTGATCTCCTAACTCGATTTAATTATGCTACATGGAGAAAATTGATGAGGTAAAAATAACCTCATCATAATAATACCATAAAGATCTATTTTATATATGCAAATCCCTATCCTATGCCAATTAATTAAATTTTAGGAGAAATAATTGCTTAACTTTTAGTGAGAAATTGTACAAACTTTATTTCTTTTGATTTCTTGAAGTATTTTGCCAATACAGATTTAATGGGTTATTTTAAGTATTTTGTAGGATAATAATCGGTCATCAAGTTGCAGATTAGAAGCATTCAGCCAACACATGCTCCAGAATAGGTTGAAGGTGTACGCTGGAAACATGATCTGGAACTTTAGGGTGATGGACCAAAGATATAGTTACTCTTTAAAGTCTTAATTTTTTTTATGCTTTAAGTCAAAAACTTCATGGCTCGACTTGAGCCTCTTTAATACTGTTGTAATGGGTTTTAAAAACATATGAGTTATTCATAGATTTGTTTTATACTTTTTCAATGGTTATCCATACCATCTAAAATATAGGGTTTAGTTAGAGTTTTTCTATAAAAGATGTAATCTCTAGAAGCAAAATATACAGTGATGAAAGTAATGTTATGTTGTCAATATATTTTGTGAGCTTATGAATAAAGAGATTGTTATATAAAATTTCTAAGTTATGAGTTATGGATAATAATTATGGTTGATAGAACCATTTCTGAATTAATTGTGGATGTGAGCTGAGAAAAAATGTGATAATCCACAAGCTAGCCACTCAAGGGGAGATAAATTAAGTAGATAAGTGTTTTCCTTTATTACATTGTTATTCTGTAGAGAATTATTGAGTTTGTTGTGAAATCTAAGTTCTGAAGTATTTGTTGTCTTTAACTTCCATACTTTTTCATTGTTAATTGTTAGAATCTTTGTGTAATAGGGAGAATCTTTAATGAATTGTTTATAATTTTTTTTGCTTCTCAAGTTTACAAGTTCTTTAGTTTAGTTGAATTTATACTCATTAATTTAGTTGTCATGTTGAATATTACCTGCTTTCTTTAGGATAAATTGTTTTATAGTTTCTTAGTTAGACGGCCTTAGGTTAGAATTAATATTAGTTACTATAAGAAGTTAGAAAATCTAAGGGAGATAGTCTAGACGACTTCTATTGCAAATTGCCTTGAACACTACCGGTTGACATATTGAATTTAATCTTTGAAAGTAATGGGATTTAACGACAGCCTATCAAAAATCAATATGAAACTATCTCATAATGAAAGGTCTAGTAGGCTATCTAAATGAATCCATTACTCAACCTACTGATGCTAAGGAATTGGTAAAATGGGAGCTTGATCGTGAGAAAACACTTGGATGCATATGTTCATTAGTCTCATTTGATTTACAATTTCATGTTAAATCATGCAAAACACCTAAAGTGGCTTGGGAGGCTTTTGAAAAATTGTATGATAAAATAGATATGATTAGGGATATTACATTGATAATGATTTTATGAATATTGATCCTAAATTTTTTTACCACATCCAAGACTACATATCCAAAGTTAAACAACTAAGAACACAACTAAAATATTTCAACATTGATAAAGAGGATTTACAATTGATTTTGAATGTGTTATCCAAGCTTGGTCCTAAGTATTTAGTATTTGTTTTTGGCTTTCATACCCATAGAATTTATATGGGAGCATCATATGTCGATCCTAAGTTTTATGAATTTTAAAATCTCCTAATTCAAGAGGAAGCTAAGTTAACTATACTATGGGTCTAATCAAGTCTTCCAATTCACAAGTATTGTTGGCTAGTGAATCTTGTTGGATATTGTGGTTATGTTTCTGATATGTGGTTTTCATTTATGTCAAAACTATTAGCATTAATGCATTAGAAGTTGTATATGTCGAGGATATTGGGAAAATTGTAATAGAATGAGTTGCAAGTTGTCAGTGGTGAAGTGAAGTTCAGTTTGTTGGTGAGTTTCGTACATTGATTATCAGAGGTTGTGGACTAAATGGTTTATTTTTTAGTCTATTTAGTTTATCCATGTCAAGTTTCAGAGATTCGTGTAAAGATTTGAACGAGTTATGTAGATTTGTATTCTGACAATTTTTATGTTGCTTCAGTTGGTGCTCCTGATTTAAGATAATATGATTTCAATACGTTCAATTGTCCCAGATGCTTCTCTAGTGATTTTTGATGTTTTTGGATGTTTCTAGATCATGCTCTATCTATTTTGTACATCTGCATTGATTGTTGTGCCCGCGATTGGTGATTTTCTCTTGCATGCTCATGTTTTCTATGTTCATGGCCGACAAGGTGTTTGTAGCGTGTTGTGGATCTTCGAGGAATAATTTTTGAAGGTCATTCATGTTTTAGGATGTTATTTTGGGTCTTCACTATGTTGTGGCTGACATTGGTTGATTCACATTAATAATTGTTATTGATTTGAGGTGACAATTTATATTCATTTTGTTATTTTTTTGAAGCTGACATGTAACAATGTAATTTCTTGTTGTGGATATATATAAGTGATTGATTACTTCATTTGAAGTATGCCGAATGTGTGTATGTGTTAATAATGTTCTAAATCATTCAAAGGTAGAGTAGAGAGTGAAGAAGAGTGAAGAAGTGTTCATGTGCTTAACCAGAACTATAATCAGGCATTAGTAGATGTTATTTTCTTAGTTCAAAATCCTGTGGATGTAATCTGAATATTTGTGTAAGACAGTGTGTCTTCCTTTGGGAAGTAAGCCTTGTTGTAATTGAGCATGGAGCTCTAGACAGTGTGCCTGAATGCATGTGCATTCCCATTTCATTTCTTTATACTTTTAATAGAGTATAATCTTGTGGATTGACCTCCACTCTATTTTTTCCCCTAACAAGATTTCCACGTAAAATTTTTTGGTGTTATGTTTGTTTCTAATGTGTTGTTGATTTATGATTTCTTAGTTATTAATCAGATCTGAGAATAAGGTTATTAAAGTTAATAAGTTTTAAATTTTTGACACAACTGATTCACCCCCCTCTCAGTTGTCTACCCTTGTGTTGCCAACAATTGGTAATAGATTAGGTTGCTTGGAATAAATTTAACAACTTGAGGTGATCTGGATGGCGACATACAAGAAGGATAGTTTGAGATTTGATGGAAAAAATTATTCTCTATGGAAGAATTGAATGGAGTGTCATCTGAGATGCATTGGTGAACCCTACTGGAGCATTACATGTAATAGGTATGTTATTCCACTGAATGGTCCTACTACTACTACTGAGATTAGAGATGTTGAGTACAATATCTAGGCTAAGGAAGCATTGTTGAGTGCTTTGACTGATTCTGAGATGAAAAATGTGATGGATCTGAAGAATGCTTATGAGATCTAGAAAAGGTTGGAAACTTTGTATGAAGTTGATGCTAATGTCAAGATTGCTAAGTTGCAGAGTCTGAAAGGTAAATATTAAATGTTGAGAATGGATAATGATGAGAACATTACTACTTTCATGCAAAGAGTGAATGAACTTGTGTGTGGTATCAGATGTGTCAGTGGACAATTGGATGAATCAGATATTGTTACTAAAGTGCTTAGATCCTTTTTTGTTGAATACAAATTCCAAGCTACAGCTATTGAGGAGCTTTAGACTATAACAAATGTAACCAGAGATATGTTGATAGTTAAGCTTACTGGTTTTGAGTTGAGTGAATTTGGTAATGCCCTTCCTCAGGTAGAATCTGCATTCAAGGCTACTACTTCCAAAAGAGATAAACAAAGATATGATCTAGATGAAAGTTCTTCTAGAAATATATTCAAGTATAACGAAGAAATGAGACAAATTGAAGAAGAAGAAAGAGAGTTAGAAGAGCTAGAAGCACTTATTGTCAAAAAAGTAGTGAGAGGAAAAAGTAAGTATGAACAAAAATTGCCTCTTGAATGTTTTTCTTGCAATAATATAGGTCATTTTGCATCAAGGTTTCTAGAAAGAGCTCCTAAACCAAGACATAACAAGCCTAGATTTCAAAGGAACTGCTATTATGCTATTGATGAAGGTGTGACAGATGATGAATTTGATAAAGGAAATGTAAGTGAGGATGAATGTGTATTTATTGCTATCAAGGAAAATAATTTTGTGTCTACTAAATTTGCTAGTTGTACAAATGTGGAGAAATCCCTAGTAGCTTGAGTTGAAGAGAAATATGAATGGGTTATTGACAGTGGATGCTCTCATCACATGACAGGAGATAAAAGTAAGTTTGTGAGCTTGGAAAAGTATGATGGTGGTGTTGTCAGATTCGGTGATGACAAAGCTGGTGTTATTCATGGCAGAGGATGCATTTCTCTTGATGGTAAGCATAATATTGATGATGTCCTATATGTGGAAGGTCTAAAGCATAATCGTTTAAGTGTTGTTCAGATGGTTGATAAGGGATACAATCTTCAGTTCAAGGATGGAAAGTGCAAAATATTGGGAAGTTTCAAAAATGTGATTGCATTAGGTACGAAACAAAAGGTAATATCTTTCACTTGAGTGCTGCTAGTAAAAGTTGTTTGATTGCTCAAGTTGATGAAATTTGGTTGTGGCATAGGAGAATGTGTCATGTAAACTTTGATAATATTGTCAAGATAAGTTCTACTAAGGCTGTAAGAGATCTACCTAAGTTGATGAAACCTACTAATGCCATATGCAAGGAATGTCAATTAGGAAAGAAAACTATAATTTCATTTCGAAGCAAACAACATTGTCAAAATCAATTGTTGGAGCTTGTGCATACTAATTTGTGTGGTCCCTCTAAAGTCAAAAGTTTACAAGGTTACAAGTATTTCATGTTACTCATTGATGATTATTCTAGAATGATTTGGGTTACTTTGTTAAGGGAGAAATCTGAAGCTTAAGGCTATGGTTGAGATAGAGACATGTTTGAATATTAAATGTCTGAGATTAGATAGAGGTGGTGAATTCACTTCTAGTGAGTTTAATTATTTTTGTGAAGAACATGGAATAAAGAGACAATTATCTGCACCGCGGACCCCTCAACAAAATGGAGTTGTAGAAAGGAAGAATAGGACAATTGAAGAAGCCGCTAGAACTATGATGTTGGAAGGAAATCTCCCTCATATTTATTGGAGAGAAGTTGTGAGTATTGCTATTTACACACTCAACTAGGTATAAATCCAAGGTGATACTGGTAAGATCCCTTATGAGCTATGGTATGGTCATAAACCTACTGTTAGATATTTCAAAATCTTTGGGAGTAAATGCTATATCAAAAGAGATGAAGATATAGGAAATTTTGATGCTAGGAGTGATGAAGGAATATTTTTGGGTCATTCTACTAAAAGAAAGGCCTACCAGTGCTACAATAAGAGGTTGAGGAAAATAGTTGAAAGTGAAAATGTTAAGGTTGATGAAGACATAGCTACACCATCTAGAACCTATGGATATGATTGAAATGATTAGAACGACAATACAAATAAAGGAAAGAAAGTTTAGACTTCAAATCTGATGAGGGTACTAACCTGAGACACAGAAAATCAACACACAACCAGAGAATATTATTATTATTTAGAATATGAAAATATTACATGCATAGGATCTCAAATCCTCGAGTTCAGCAATAAATGCAATTTACAGAAACTACAGAAATTCCCTTTTTTGCAGTATGTGATCTTTTCCCCAAAAAGCTACCAAAAATTAGAAAACACTGCCTATAAATAGATCCTTTTCAATTTTGGATCCAAAACAACATTCGAATTATGATTTTTGGCGGTTTGGAATTGAAATTACCATTTGAAATTCAAAATTTAAAACTACATTAAAAAATTAGCACATTTTTGACAATGCACCAACTTTTGGGAGCCATAACTTTTGATCTGGGACTCTGTTTGACGAGTTGTTTAAACCATTGGAAATTTCTCGAAGTGGATAACATGCTAATAACTAGCTTTGTCAATTATGGTAATTTTTGGGCCCATATGAGACTGTTTAGTGCCTCAAATTGGACTCGAAAGATTTTTCACGGAAAAAAGTAGAAACTGAAACTTGAATAACTTTCAAACTGAGAATGATATTGACCTAATTCTTTTGCCAAAGTGCTTATTTTTCTTTCCCGAAGCTTCCCATAAATTTTTGCTTCCTCATGCCTTCAAATTCAAAACTGCTAAAAATAGAAATTGAGCAGAAAAGGTAGGAATGTAATTCTAAAAGTTGGGAACTCTTATTCAAGGAAAAGGGTATCCAAAAATGCAAAAAAATCTACAAACAACTAACAAAAAAGAAACATAAAGGAAAACATATTTTGGGGTGATGTAGGATTTCCCTTACACCACTGGATGCTCTTGCATCAGACACCCAGGGTAATTTGAGAAGTGACACCATCACATCTCAGATGGTTGGGGAAAACCCAAATGGTTAACTTCTGCCTTAGATAGCTAGGATGAATCTTCCACAGGCCTTCCTCTCCACTTCACTAGATATTCTTCATACTGTTTGTTTCTGGTACTCCTTCCCACATAGCTATCTAGGATTGCTTCAATCTCCTCTTTCTTTGAAGTAGGTACTGAAATTCCATACTATTCATTGTTGGTACTTCCTCTGTGCCACATTCATGATACTCTATCAAATCTAAAATGTTGAACACAGGGGAAATGTTGACTCCATCTGACAACTCTACCTCATATGCCTTCCTTGAATCATGCCTCTTCAAAATATTATAGGGACTGAACTTATTCATCTTCAATTTTTTATAAGTTCCCACTGGAAACCTTTCTTTCCTCAAGTGGACCATAACTTCATCACCAATTTAAAACTCCTTATTCCTCCTCTATTGATCTACCTTAGCCTTATACTACATATTCATCTTGTTAATATGTTCTCTTACCTTCTCATGTATATTCTTGATGTGCTATACAAAATCTTCAACTTCGACACTTGTCTTCTTCTCTTGGTCAATCTTTCTCAGTTTTGGAGTAGTTTGGGGACTGCCTCCATACACAATTTGGAATGGTGGTCTTCCTGTCCTCTGGTTGAAAGAATTGTTGTAAGAAAATTCTACCTAGGATAAGATCAGGTCCCATCCCTTGGGATTATCTCCTATCAAGCATCTTAGTAGGTTGCCCAGACTTATGTTCACAACCTCAGTCTACCCATCAGTCTATGGATGGTGTGTAGAACTGAACTTCAACTCCATCTTCAACTTCTTACGCAAGGTCCTACAAAAGTATCCAACAAATTTGGTGTCATGATCTAAGACTATACTCTTTGGAAAACCATGTAGCCTCACCACTTCTTTGAAGAAAAATTCAATAATGTGGACTACATCACGGGTCTTCTGGCATGGGATGAAATGTGCCATCTTCAAAAACTTGTCAACCACTACAAATATTAAATAATTCCCTCTTTGTGTTCTTGGCAAACCAAGAACAAAGTCCATACTTATATCCTCTCATGGCCTCTCTGGTATAGGTAAGGGTTAATACAACCCTATTTTCTAGCTCACTCCTTTAGAAATCTGACATATCCTACAACTCTACACAAACTTCTTCTCATCCTGCGATAACTGAGGTCAATAATAATGCTCACTGATAATGGAAATGGTCTTATCTCAACCAAAATTTCTTGCCATTCCTCCATTGTGCCTCTCCTTTATCAATTTCTCCCTCATGGAACTCCTCAAAATACACAATTGACTTCCCTTAAACAAAATGTCATCCTGAATTATGAAATCCAACCACTTTGTCCTATCAACTATAACAGGCTCCTTGCAAGCTTTCCAAGCCTCTGCAAAGTCAAGATCTTTAGGGTACAATGTCTTGAGTTCATTGAACCCAACCACTTCAATCTGCATTTCTATCAACATTTTCATCCCCCTACTTAAGGCATCTACAACCCTATTCGACCTCCCACTCCTATGTTTTAATACAAAGGTATAACTCTGCAAAAATTCTACCTATTTCATATGCCTCTGATTTAATTTTCCCTAACTATTCAAGTACTATAATGCTTGATGATCAGTATACAAAAAAAAATCTGTAGGAAACAAATAATGCCTCCATTTCTTTAATGCTTGAACTATTGCAAAAATTCTAGATCATATACAAAGTACTTTCTCTTTGCATCATTTAACTTTTCACTAAAATAAGCAATGGTCTTACCTTCTTGGATCAAAACTACTACAATGGAACAACCAGTGGCATCACAATCCACCTTAAACACTTTATTTAAATCTAGGAGGGATAGAATAGGTTGTTCTGTCACCTTCTGCTTCAACATATCAAAACTTTTCACTGCTCATGTGCTCCACTTGAACTCCTTTCTATTCCCTCTCATTGTTTAAGTCAGGGGTACACAAATACTACTAAAGTTTCTAATGAAATTTCTATAAAAGCTAGCCAAACCATGGAAAGATCTCACCTTAGTAGCATTTCTTGGGGTAGGCCATTCTAGAATAGCCTTCACCTTCTCTAGGTCCATTTTGAGACCTTCTACCGAGACAACAAACCCCAAGTACACTAACTCCTTCACAAAACTACACTCCTTTAGATTAATCAACAATTTGTCTTCTCTTAACTTCTCAAAGACTCTACATATATGCATTAAATGCTCATCAAGTGACTTACTGAATACCAAAATATGATTTAAATACACAATAACCAAACTTCCCAGAAACTATTTCAGTACCTCATTCATGAGCCGCATGAATGTGCTCGGTGCATTGGCTAGCCCAAAAGGAATGACTAACCCCTCATATAGGACCTCTTTGGTTTTAAGGACAATATTCCATTCATCTCCCTCTCAAATATGGATCTGGTGATATCCACTATTTAGATCAATCTTTGTGAAGTACTGAGCCCCACTCAAATAATCCATTAGGTCATCCATCCTTGGAAGGGAAAATTTGTACTTGATTGTTATCTTGTTTATGGCCTGGGAGTCTGTACACATCCTCCACTCCCCATCCTTCTTTTATGCTAGAACTGTAGGTACTATACATGGACTAAGAATCTCTCGAATCAAACCCTTTCTCAACAACTCTTGAACTTGTTTGTTCAAATCCTCATTTTCTATAGGAGTCATTCTGTGAGTTGTCTTATTTGAAAGAATGCCTCAAGGGATCAAGTCAATATGATGACTGATCTTCCTCACTAGTGGTAAACCCTCGGGTATACTATCACAAATAATATCTTGAAACTCATTCAATAATCTAGAAACTTCTACTAGAACCTTCTCACTATCTTCCTTATCCATTCTAGGAATCAATGCATAACACATACACTCATACTTCATGCCTTCTAAAAATTTCCTTCCATCAATATAACAAACTCTAGCACTACTGCATACCTTTTCTTTGGCCTCCTTTAGGGGTTTCAACTTATGGGGGACTCCATCCTTCATCAGGGAATAAGTGTTAACATGGCCATCATGTATAGCTCATGTTTTGAATTGCCACAACCTCCCCAACAACATGTGACATGCATCCATGGGGATGATATCACAGAGTACCTCATCACGATAGCTCCCAATCTTGAACTTCACCAGGAACTGCTCATTAACCAAAAATTTGTGGTCTTTCTGCAACTAGGCAATCTGATACGAATGTGAATGCCTTTCCCTCTTTCACTTCAACTTCGTAACCATCTCTTTTGACACTAGATTATCGGTGCTTCCATTGTCAATAATGACATCACAACATTTTCCTTCACATTTCACTTTGTGCGAAATAAATTATTCCTTTGTTCTAGCTCCTTCTCTTCAGTTACCAGGGCTCTTCTAACCACTAGGGCTTCTCCTCTTTCAACATCATTTGAATGCTCAGATTAAGCCTCCTCATCTGCATGTGCAACCCTTGCACGACCTTTTGGCCTTTTGTCTATCCTTCCTTGGTGTTGTGGACATTCATAAGCTCGATGCCCTTCTTCGCCACACAGGAAGCAAGTTCTTTTGAAGCCACTTCTTTTGGATCCTTGTCTAGATCTTCCTCGTCCTCTACCTCTTTGATCACCACTATTTTGATCACAAGGGTAGTAGAAGTTATCATTCTTTTGGCTTCGGCTGGTACCCACATCTTCATTTTTCTTCTCATCCTCATTTCGGCTTGTAGAAGTTATTCCACTACCCCTTCTGCTTTGACATCCTCATCCTTTTTTCTTGTTTTCAAATCTTTTATTCAACTTCTCTTCAATTCTCAAAGCCAACTGGTATGCATCCTCAATGGTGGTCATTCTAACTAGGCTTAGCTCCTCTTGAATTCTTGGTTTTAATCCATTAAGATAACATGCTACCTTCTCCTTGTTGGCCTCTGCATGGCTCATTTTGATGATTATCTTATGAAAATATTTTGTGTATTGTTTCACAAATTTGTTTCCTTGCTTCAACCCTTGCAATTTCTTTAGCAGATCTAACTTGTAGTCCACTAGTATGATCTGCTTCTTTGGTTTCTCCACCATGTGATCCCAACTGCTGATCTTTCCTTTTCCTCTTTGATTTCTCTCCAACTGGACCTCTTTCCACCAAATATTTGTGTGGCCCTTCATCTTTGTTTTTGCAAACTTAACCCTTATCAACCATGTCTGATCTTGATCAATTGCTTCTTCTTCCTCTTCTACATCTAAATCTCCCACCTCTTCTTCATCCTCACTTTCTTATCTCCTTCTCAGGTTTAACCATCTTCTCATCTAGATTCCTGCAATGAATCAATTTTTCTTTGGTGGGCTCTGAAACCCTCGGCCACCAATAGATCTCTTCCACTAGCATTCTACCACCTTTTCCACCTATGGCCCCACCACGCCTACCAGACATCACTCTTGGAGGCATCTTGAATATCTAGAACCCACAACCCCTGTGAACTGCCTCAAGATTTGCGATCTGTCCACATGCTCAAGAAAACTTGCTCTGATACCACCTGACGAGGGTACTAACCTGAGACACAGAAAATAAACACACAACTAGAGAATATTATTATTATTTAGAATATGAAAAGCTTACATGCAGAGGATCTCAAAGCCTCAAGTTATGTAATATATGCAAGTTATAGAAACTATAGAAATTCCCCTCTTTGCAGTATGCGGTCTTTTCCTCCAAAAGCTACCAAAAATCAGAAAACCCCTCCCATAAATAGCTCCTTTTAGGTTTTGGAGCCAAAACAACATTCAAATTATGATTTTTTGCGATTTGGCACCAAAATTACAATTTGAAATTCAAATTTTAAAACTACATTAAAAAATTAGCACATTTTTGAAAGTGCACCAACTTCTAGGAGCCATAACTTTTGATCTGGAACTCCATTTGATGAATTGTTTAAACCATTGGAAAGGTCTTAGAGTGAAGAACGTGCTACAAATTGGCTTGGCCAATTTTGACAATTTTTGGGCTCGTACGAGACTGTTTAGTCCCTCAAACTGGACTCAAAATATTTTTCATGGCAAAAAGCAAAAACTGAAACTTGAATAACTTTCAAACTGGGAATGATATTAACCTCATTCTTTGATAAAAGTCTTATTGTTCTATCCTGAATCTTCCCATAAATTTATAACTCACACCTTCAAATTCAAAAATGATAAAAATAGAAATTGAGTAGAAAAAGTAGAAATATAATTCTGAAAGTTGGGAACTCTTATTCAATGAAAGGGGTATCCAAAAATGCAAAAACATCTACAAAAGGCTAACAAAAAGGAAACATAAAGGAAAACATATTTTTGGGTGATGCAGGATTTCCCTTACACCACTAGATGCTCCTGCATCAAAATCAAGTTCAAATCATTCCAGTGAATCAAGAAAATCAAGAGGAAGGAGAAACTAGTTAAAGTACAGAAGAGAGATCACAAGAGCCTAAAGTTGAAGAATGTCCTAAGACTCTGAGGTATGTAATATTGAATCATTCAGAAGATAAAATCATAGGTGATAAGAACAAAGGTGTCCATACTAGGAGAAATATTGTAGAAGAATATTGTTTGATTTCAAATACTGAGCCTAACAGTGTGAATGAAGCATGTAAAGATGAACATTGGGTTGAAGCAATGAAAGAAGAGCTATGGTAGATTGAGAAGAATGATACATGGATTCTTGTTCCTAGACCTAAGGATAAAAATGTGATTGGAACTAAATGGGTCTTTAAAAACAATCTGAATGAGCTAGTTGAAGTGGTTAGAAACAAAGCAAGACTAGTATGTAAAGGATATTCTTAGATGGAAGGAATTGAATTTGAGGAAAAAATTTCCCCTATTGCTAGTATTGTGGCTGACGTTGTTCCTTGCTTATGCTGCTTACAAAAACTACAAGGTTTATTAGATGGATGTCAAGTCAACATTTCTAAATGGAAAATTGCAAGAAGAAGTGTATGTTGAGCAACCTGATGGATTTCAATTGACTGATAAGGGAGATATTGTTTTTCAGTTGAAGAAAGCTTTGTATGGACTCAAGCAAGCCCCTAGAGCATGGTATGCCAGATTGGATAAGTATTTGTTGAAGCTTGGATTTAATAAAGGTACTGCTAATAGTAATCTATATTTCAAGATTAATGATGATAAAGATTTGATTGTTGAAGTCTTTGTTGATGATATCATTTTTGGAGGAGATGATGGTTTGTGGATGAAGTTTGTTGATGAGATGCAAAATGAATTTGAGATGTCTATGGTTGGAGAGATGAATTATTTTTGGGATTGAAAATTACTTAGTTAGATAAATGGATCTTTATATCTCAGTCTAAGTATGTGAAATAATTGTTAAAGGAGTTTGGTATGGAAGATTCAAAGCCAGTTAGTACACCCATGGTGACTGGATGTAAGTTGACACAAGATGATGATTCTTTGAAGGAAAATCAGAGTAGATACAGATCGATGATTGGTGGATTGATTTATTTAACTCAAACTAGGCCTGATATCATGAATTTTATGTGTATTGTTGCAAGATTTCAAGCTGATATGAAGGAATCTCATGTGACTGTTGTGAAGAGGATTTTTAGATACTTGAAGGGGATAGTTGATTTTGGCCTATGGTATCCTAAAGATGATGATCTTACATTGAGTACCTTTATTGATGTTGATTAGGTAGGAGATGTGAATGATAGAAAAATTACTAGTGGTGGTGCATTTTTCTCAGGAAAGAAGCTAATTTCATGGCTAAGTAAAAAGTAGAATACCATTTCTTTATCTACTGCAAAGGAAAAATACATTGTTGCTCCTAACAATTGTACTAAAGTATTATGGATGAAGTAGATGTTGAAAGATATTAGAATTGTGTATGATGAGCCTATAGCTATAGTTTGTGATAATTCAAGTGCTATTAACATTTCTAAGAATCTAGTGTTGCATTCAAAGACCAAGCATATATCTATCAAGTTTCACTTTTTGAGGGAGAAGGTGAGTGAGAAGGATGTCAGATTGGAGTATGTGCCTACTAAGGAGCAGATTGTAGACATCTTTACCAATTCATTTCCTAAGGATACTTTTGAGTATCTTAGAGGGAATTTAGGGGTAATTACCCCTCCTAATTAGAACTAAGGATGCATTTCCTTGCATCAATCTATGCATTTCACAGTCATATCTTGATCTTGATTGATGTTGTGGTGGCTACTACTCAAGGGGAGTAGTCAGATGTTCAGATGTTTAGATATGTGGTTCAGAGTTTGTGTGGAGAAAATATATCTTTGTCATTGATTTCAAAGGGGGAGAAGATCATGTGAAAAACTGTGAATTATCTAGGAGAAGAGTTGTGGAGAAAAGAGTCAAAACCTAAGGAGGAGTAAGTGTTAAGAGATAGTTTTGTTGATGGTATTTTTCACATCATGTGTTGCCATTAATGCCAAAGGGGGAGATTGTTGGATTTTTTGGTTTTGTTTCTAATATGTGGTTTTCATTGATATCAACACTATTAGCATTAATGCATTAGAAGCTGTATTTGTCAAGGATATTGAGAAAATTGTACTAGAATGAGTTGCAGGTTGTCAGTGGTGAAGTGAAGTTTAGTTTGTTGGTGAGTTTTGTATGTTGATAATCAGAGGCTATGGACTAAAGGGTTTTTTGTTGAGTATATTTAGTTTATCCACATCAAGTTTCAGAGATCCACATGAAGATTTGACCGAGTTATGAAGATTTGTATTCTGACAATTTTTATGTTGCTTCAATTGGTGCTCCTGATTGAAGATAATATGATTTCAGTATGTTCAATTGTTTTGGATGCTTCTCTAGTGATTCATGATGTTTTTGGATGTTTCTAGATCATGACTAATCTATGTTACACATCTGCATTGATCGTTGTTCTCGTGATTGGTGATTTTCTCTTGCGTGCTCATGTTTTCTATGTTCATGGCTGACAAGGTGTTTGTAGCGTGTTGTGATCTTCAATGAATAGTTTTAGAAGGTGGTTCATGTTTGAGGATGTTATTTTGGTTCTTCACTATGTTGTGGTTGACATTGGTTGATTCACATTGATAATTGTTACTGATTTGAGCTGACAGTTTATATTGATTTCTTTATTTTATTGAAGCCAACATGTAACAATGTAATTTCTTGTTGTGGATATATATAAGAAATTGATTACTTCATTTAAAGTATTCCAAATGTGTGTATGTGTTAATAATGTTCTAAATCATTCAAAGGAAGAGAAGAGAGTTAAGAAGAGTGAAGAAATATTCATGTGCTTAATCGGAACTATAATCAGGTATTAACAGATGTTATTTTCTTAGTTCAAAATCCTGCGGATGTAATTTGAATGCTTGTGTAAGACAGTGTGTCTTCCTTTGGGAAGTAAGCATTGTTGTAATTGAGTAGTGAGCTCTAGGCAGTGTTCCTGAGGGTGATCCCACAATAGTGGTTTACAATTTTTGGCCAAACTAGACACTAATTTTTTTTAAACTAAATCTTCACATTCGGGCACCTATAGCGGTTAAACCGTGAGGAATTTGAAGATGATGCAAACTAGATTCTTGTCACATATTGTCTGTAGATTCTAAAAATATTTTTTTCAAAATTTTTGGAATCATATTGCACTTCATTTTCCATCTCCCATGAAAACTGGTTTTTTTCAAAAAACTACATTTTTAAAAAGTGACGCACACCGTATACCGCATAACTTTTTTTCCTTGAAAGATAAAATTATAATTCTTTCAAATTTAGATTTGTAACTATGATATCTAGTGCTTCCACTTGGTTAAAATGTCTTTTATTGAATATTTTTTCTTTAATCAAGTTTCAAAGTAAAATCAATTACAATTTAGACATAACACAACCATATAACACATAAATTTTACTGTATGTATCAATTTTTTTATTTTTTTTGTTGGATCAAGGACTCCAATAACTACTGTACTCATATTTTTTAATTTTTTTTTGATAATCTTCTATTTTTCCACATGTGCAGAACAAAGAGTTTTGTTTTCGGTGAAAAACCTATATTTAATCAAACTTAAAAAACAAATAGATAATATAATCAAAACATATTAAAATTATATTCATTGGATAGTTCATTTTGAGGGAAACATAATACCAGTTGGGTTTCTAAGATCTCCTCCATTTTCATTCTCATATTGAGCTTCAAAGTGCAGAATTCTGAGCAATTTTGGTGCCTGAGAGGATGTGGGTGAAAATGAGGGGGTTCGGTCGAACATAAATTAAATGTTCAGTCGAATGGGGGTTCGACCGAACCCATTTAACATACAATAAAAAAATAGATTCAAATGGGGTTCGGTCAAACATGCTAATCATGTTCAGTCGAACCCCCTCTATTAAAAATTAATATTTAATATTAATATAAATATAAATTATATTCTTTTTAAATTATAATAAATAATATACTTATTATTGCAATATATTTTAATAATTATATTATTATTATAATATATAACTATTATTATAATATTAAAAGTATATAATTAAAAACTATATATATATTATTATTATAATATTAAAGTATATAGTTAAAAACTATATATTATTTTTTTCTAATCATGGCTTTTCAAATCTTGGATTTTTAGGCTCAACACGAGTGTCATGAAAACACTCTCCTCAGGTGGGATGATGAGAAGCTTCGCTTGGAGAACATGGTAATTAAAGAGGCCATGAGAAATCCCATATGCACCAACTGCAGAGCACCTGTTGTTATTGCAGAAGTCAGTCTTCAAGAGCAACAACTATGTATTGAGAATATTTAGTTGAAATATGAGGTCTGCTTGCACAGCCTAACTAATTTGATGATCTGCATATTCCAAATTTTTGTATTCTCAAAATGTAAACTGTGGTTAAAGGATTAAGAGTCACTCCTTTTCTAGTTGTTCCTATTCTGATTCTAATCTATTTACAACCCTACGAACCTCCTAGATTTTATTTTCTATAGAAATATTTTTAGTGCGGTAATTTTCCCACAATGATGAACTTGCTTCATATCATATACTATATAAGATTTAGAGACCAAGAAGTTTATTTTATTCTGATGCTTTAAATCACCTGAGCAATGAAGTTGAAGATTCATTAGCTTTTTGCTTGTGGGTATTCTTTAACTATTCTTATGTTTTTGTAATGGGCCCGCATGGATTTCAGCCAGAGAATGG
>VDFB02015012.1:0-16232 GCA_007258455.2 Sequoia sempervirens
AGACTCCTCATTACTACCACATAGAAAACAAATGGATGGCCCCTTAAAACCCCTCTTCAAGAGATTGTCCCAAGTAAGGCATCTATCTCAATCCACTAGCCAAAGGAAAAAGTTACATTTGGGCCACACAAACTTATTCCAAGCATACTTCCACCAAGGGATTTCGTCCCCCCATACTTCCTTTTGTCTAACTCACAATACCCTGTTGCCACCGAATAGACCCCTTTAGGATATGGGACCCAAGTCAAAACATCCCTTTGTTGTAGAGAACTACAAGTTCTCTTAGCTAAAATCTTCCCCAGCTCAGCACGGTCCTCATCTGAACCCCCAAGAGCCCAGAGCTAACATATTTCCATTTGAAGATCTCCCCTTGTCCCAACCGCTCACCAGCTTTAAAATCACTAACCTTCGTCCATCTAGCCTCTAGAAAAATAGAACCCAAATTTCATAGATGAGGATGAGAAGTGAATAAAGCAAGGTAGCCATCCCAAGAATCAAGCCAAAAAAGGGCATCAACCCCCTTATGAAAAATTCAAAAGAGGCCTTGCTTGATCAAAGTAGCACATTTTTTAAGAGTATCCCAGATCATAGACTCCTTACCCTCCAGAGGGTAGCGAGGAATGTCCATCTCTGTAGCACCTCGCAGATACTTGACCTTGAGTATTTCAGCCCAACTTTGATCTTGACTAGTACACCAATGCCAGTAAAGCTTGGCTGCTAAAGCCTGATGCAGACCCAAACCACCATATTGGATAGGCCTACAAATAGAATCCCACTTAACCAAACTCCACTTCTTAGAATCCAATCTCCTAGCCCAAAGAAACTGTCTAGAGAGCACATCTAGATCTCTAATAAAGCTCGCAAGAGAATCTTGAACCATACACTTGTAAAGAGGAAGCACCTAGACCACAGCCTTAAGGAGCATAATCCTCCCAACAAAAAACAACCATCGATAGGTCCAGTGATTGGCATAACCCCTAAATTTGTCCAGAATGAGCTGCCAAGTCCTTCTTGGTAGAGGAGACATGAAGAGGGGAACTCCCAAATACACAAAGGAAGATTACCCATCTAAAATATGAGAATGTGTGCAATATGAGTCTGAATAAGCAAAGGAGTATTGAAGAAAAAGATAGAAGACTGCCCTTCATTAATCTTCTGACCTGAAGCAACAAGATAGACATCCAACGCTTGCCTGAAGTTACTAGCTTCCTTGATTCTTGTCATCCCCATAAAGGCATTATCATCCAAAAATTTCAAATGTGTATGTGGAGCCAAACCACCTCCCAAGACCAACCCTGAATCAGCCCCCTACTTTGAAAGTCTTTAAGGAATCTACCCAAGCCCTCATCCATGATAATAAAGAGATATGGAGACAAGGGATCACCTTGCCTTAAGCCCCTAGAAGCACCAAACAAGGAAGAGGGTACACCATTAATCAAAATAGAATAGGACACCAACATGACACAACTCATCACCCAATTAATCCAATCTTTAGCAAACCCAAAAGCACCCAAAATCTTGCGAAGGAAGGACCAGCTAACCCAGTCGTATTCCTTAGCCATATCTAGTTTGACAAACATAGCCTTCTCTTTCAAGACCTCCATGGAGTGGATAACCTCCGCAATGATCACCACCCCATCTTGAATATATCTACCAATCACAAAACCCCCCTACTCCTCTGAGATGAGATTAACTAACTAGGGCTTTAATCACTCAGCAATTAGCTTTACAATGATCTTATAAACAATATTACACAAAGCAATTGGCCTAAACAAATCAAAAGAGTTAGCACCCTCGTGTTTGGGAATAAGAGCCAAGAAATTTTAGTTGAGAGCTTTCAACATTTGTTTACTGTGTTGAGATTCTTGCACCACCTCCAAAAGATCCCATTTGATAATCTCCCAAAACTCTTGATAAAACTCAACAGGAAGTCCATCTGGGCCTGGAGCCTTTCCTTTTTTCATGCTGAAAACAACCTCCTCCAACTCATCAAGAGAGATAGGCCGAGAAAGTTTGGTGTTGACTTCATAGGAGACCACAGAAGGAATACAAGCCAAGACCTTATTCACTTTATCCAAATCCTCTGGAACATCTTTAGAGAATAGGGCAGAGAAATAACAAATAGCCTCCTAGGATATATCGTGAAAAGAAGAAAGTTGTGCACCCTAAGAAGATAAAATAGAGGAAATAAGATTCCCATGTCCTCTAGCCTTAACACAGTAGAAAAAGAAAGCAGTATTCATGTCTCCCTCCTACAACCAGTTAATTCTTGATTTTTGCTTCCAAAACAACTCCTCCCTTAATTCCCATTCAGAAAGCCTCTCCAAAGCTTCCACTTCAGCCTTAAGGGACTCCTAAGTGATACCATAGTCTCTATTCTACCTAGAAATGAAATCCAACTGATTTTGAGTTGTTGATTTTTCCTTAAAGACATTCCCAAATCATTCTTTGTTCCACTTTTTAAGTTGAAATTTCATGAAATGAATCCTTTTAACAAAAGTGTACACGGTTGTCCCATGCAAAGGTCAACCATTAGCCCACCAAACCTTGACTAGGTCCAACAAAGAAGGGTCTCGCAACCACATTAACTGAAATTTGAAGGAGGGGTTCTTGACATTTTCACGGCCCTGCACAGAAAATTTTATGGGCCAATGATCCAAGCCCTGCTAGTCTAGGATTTTAGAACTGGAAATCCATTGGTTACTTAACTAGAAGCTTGAAACCAAAAACCTATCTATCCTTTTATAGATAGAGTCCACCCCACATCTCCTATTGCTCCAAGTAAACAAACCATTGAGAGGCTTCATATCTATCAAATTCAGCTGGGATAAATTGAAGTTAAACAAACATGAAGAAGGCTCCAAATGATCCAAACCAACTCTCTTCTCCTCAAGACTAAGAATAGAATTGAAATCCCCAGCAACAACCCAAGGAAGCAATAGAGCTAAAGATCGCACATAACTTAAGTGGTCCCACAAATGATCCTTTCCTAGCAAATCGGAAGGAGCATAAACATTAGAAAACAATAGTATCTCTCCAGAAACAAAGCTTGAAGAAGTCATGGATAGAGAAGATCTGCTTGCAATCCATCACAAGGGATAGATCTTTTGCTTGTCCTAAAAGAAAACAATCCCACTAGCAATGCCTTAAGCACCAATGCACTGACATTCACCATGCCACCAAATATTGAGACAAATCTTGGTCATACCCTCTATAGATAGCTTAGACTCATGGATAAAAATAACATCAGGAGAGTGGACCTTAATCAAATCTTGAACAACCTTTTGTCAAGGGATGTTGTTCAAACCCCTTACATTCCAAGAGAGAACAATCATTTATGGGGTTTAGAAAAAATGGATTCAAGGGGTTTAACAGAGCCCAACTCCACCAAATTCTCACCCATAGCCTTAATATTATCTTGATCTTTCTTCCTTCCAGCCTTGGAAGGCTTCTCTGACACCCCCTTCTTTAAGTTTTTCTCATGAAGACCCAAAGAAGAGAAACCTAGAGACTCTTACCCAAATCTTGAACTATATCCAAAGGTTGTGAACCCAAACAATCATTAGAGGGATTAGACTCCTCTAACCCTTCTAGGATGATAGGTAGAATAGTAGAATCCAAAGCCTGGCCATGAGGAACCAAAGCACCTAGCTCCACACATTGATTGTCACACTTATCTTTATCACAGGCCATCTACTCCATCTCACAGATATTATCAATAGAAACATCCTTATTCAGGCACAAAACTTGTTGATCCAAATCTTCTAGGGCCTCAAAATGATTAAAGCTTACATCCTCTTGCCTATCCTTGAGGGTTCTTTTCTTGCCTCTACCCTTATTGCAAGGTTTTACTAGAGCAAAACCCTCCTTATCCATTTCCCCTTCTGACATAGCTAGGGGCTTTACCTTTCTCCTTTGTAGGGTCGGGGTGAGGAGGCATCCTTGTAGAAGCCCCAACAAAAGAAGAGCTAGAGGCTTTGAGTTTAGGAAACTTTCATTGCAAGTGCCCATATTCATGGTAGATCCTGCACCGAAAAGGAAAATTTTCATAGTCCAACTGTTGAATCCATGATGTAGACCCAACTTTAATTTCCGTCAGTGAATATCAGCCTTATAACAGTCAGCAATGCATGAGAAGACAACCATGAAATACCCATTTGTTGCTTGCAAAATCTCCATGTCTCCTTCTCGATTCCAGGTACGTCGAGCCCAAGATTCAAAAAATGGAAGAGAAAATTTGATTCCCATAAACTTACAGATTAGAGCATAATTTCTCTAGTAAGCAATGTCTTCGGCAATAGATTTTGTTTGGATAACCAAAACTAGGCAGGTTTCACTCCTAGAAAGACAACCATTCACTTTCAAAATCTGAGACAAACCATCGTTTGAAGAACTAGCACCATTTGATGCATTAAGCTTAAGATTGGCATCCATATCATTACTATTTGGAGATAAATCAACCCCCATAACCACATCAGTAAAAGACATGAAGGAAGCACCTACATGAAAATCCTTTGATCCCATAAAGAGAGCCCAACCCCAAACACCTTAACCAAACCCAACCCCATCCCAGAACCAAGATAGAGACAACAATAAAAAAAAAAAACCCAAACCTCGAGAAAGCCCCACCCCATAGCTCACAACACTCCACAAACTGGCCAAAGACCACAAACATGGGCATGCAGAGAGAAACATCACATGCAGGTCGTGGCCAAGAGGTTCACAGACCTGCATACAGGCTCCCGCGAGCAAACCGCCATCACATGCACCCTTTTTTCCAATCAACTTTGGACCAATTAGATATTGGAATATTAAAGATGACAATATTATAGTAATATTGTTAAATTCAAATCTTATATTTCTATGAAGATCTTAGGAAATTATCCAATACCACTAAAATTATTAATAAAAATAATTTGAGATGGTGTAATTATATTTTAAACTAATTAAAAATATATATATATTTTAATATTGGAAATTTAAAAATATAATGAATATTGTTAAAATAAAGATTGATGTTTATCATCAACATAATGAAATCAATTTACCCTTGGTGTTGAGAAGAAAATTCACTTTATTTTATCTTTCAAATAAAGTAGTGTTGTGAATAACCTGTGTTGCAAGTCATGCTTTTGTAGAGAAAATTGTTGTGAATTTAGTGTCTTCCAACTTTGTTTTATTTATATTTGGGGTTAGAAAATTTTAATCATCAAATGTTCAAGAGATTTCCAAAATTAAGAGTGGGATACCTAGAATTATCAAATATTCAAGATTTTTGAAATTTAGGTTTCATAGTTCCATGTTTTATCTATTTTGTAAACTCTTTTTTTCATCTTATTGTAAAATAAAATTAATAGCATTTTTAAAATTTATCATCTTATGTAAATTTTAAATTTCACATTTAAGAAATAATAATTGTTTAGAATACAAAAATGGTTGTATTAATGAGTAACTAAGATGTGAGAGACTATATTTACATAATGCACATTAAATCAAAGAAATTTTTTCACTTTAAAATTTCCAGTGTAATAGGAATAGCATGGATATGGATAGTTGTCCACAAAATACTCCTTCAAGATCTAAAGAAAAAAACAAAATATACTCAAGATACTGAGCTATAAATATAGATTCCTTTGTAACATCATTCAATCTCAATATTTCATGTAATTATATGTCAAGTCCTAGAAGATAATTGTGGGTTTGGCCTCAAATTCTAACCCTTTTTAAATGCATGAAATGAATAATCTCTTGGGCTTCGATTACTACCAAATGTCCAACTTATTTATTTGATATGTAACTTATGAAAATATATCCTTGAAGCTAATAAGAGTGTGGTTCGGTAGTCATGTCGCTTGGTTGTAGTGACGGCCACCAGGGTTCAAACCCTTGCTAAGCCAAAGTGCTCATAGGCTTTGTGCCTTCATTGGGCCAATGTGCTGGTGGGATTGGTAGTTTCTTGTACCCAATTCATAGCTTCGGTCAAAAGCATTTACCCTTAATAAAAAAAGAAAATATATCCTTGAAAAAATTATTTCTCATTGTAATAGATCACGTGTGATTATAATTAAATGACCTGTTGATCTAGGAGGATCTAAAAATCATCACTCATTGTAATTTAACCCTAATCCAAATTGAACCTTGATTGAACCCTAACCCTAATTAAATTATAATGCTAACTTTGAACCCTAAATAAATTATAACCTTGATTGTAACCCTAATAATAACCCTAATTGAACTTAAATTAACTAATACCCCTAATTAAGCTTTAATCATTACCCTTACCAAACTTTAATCCTTACCCTTACCCTAACCCTTTTTTTATCCCCAATCCTAACCCTAACCCTAACCCAAGTGAATAGTAATCATAATTGAACCCAAATTTTTATCTTAATTAAACACCAACCCTTATTAAACCATAACCCAAATTGAACCCTAACCCTAATGTAATTGTAACCCTATCTCTAATGAATTCCTAACCTTAACCCTAATTCTAATTGACCATTTATTGAACCACAACCCTAATTGAACTCTAACCTTAACTCTGAGTCATAATTAAATCATAACCTTAATTGAAGCTTGGCCTTAACCATAATTGAACTCAAAGTTTTAGCCTGATTAAATCCTAACCTAGAAGGAATAGAAATTTTTGTTCAAGAAACAAAAACTTTGCTATTAATAGGTTTGCCCGTACAAAGGAAAATAATTGTTTATACAAAAAAAGAAGAATAAGAAGAAGAAGAAGAAGAAGAAGAAGAAGAAGAAGAAGAAGGAAAAAAAGAAGTTATAGATAGGTGATCAAAGGGTTTTCATATTTAAAAACAACATTTAAGTCATCTATCCTCTTCATTGTTAAAAACTAAAATAAAGCCACAACTACTCTCAATTTTTCTTCACTTCAAAGAACAAAACTGTTCGTCGGTATTTGGCAGGAACTTCACAACAATGCGGCCTTGTTAAATTTAGTAGTAATTTTAACATGATTTATTTTCATAATTTTATTGTCCACATTATTTGAATAATATTAAAGTTTTAGAAATCTATATATAGACATAACAATTATGGTTGATTTATTACATCTTAAAATTTTATACATGAAAATTTAAACTTGTATCTTTCATTCATATCTTAACATATTATATATATGAAAGGTTGAGCAATCCACAAACTATTGTGCAAATAAGAGGGTGCTTATGTAAAGATTAATTATAATAAATAAGAGTTGTGAAGAACAAGACTTAGGATTGCTTGAAATATTTTTTGATTTAATTATGTAGAGATTTTTGGCATCAATGTTTTAGATCATAGTTTGTGATTCATCTTTAGGAAGAGGATTATAAAGTGATATCTAAAATGTTGATATCAAAAATCTCTACACAATTAAACCTAGAAGCATTTCAAGAATTATTATGAACTATGAAAATATAATGTCTATTAAGAATTATGATTTTCAATGATTAATCATCCTTAGTCAATTACATCCTATCTATTTGTGTTATAGATTGTGTGAAAACTTACAATAAATAACATAACAAGTAATAAACACATCATATGAAAAATAAGATCATCACAACTACTATACCCTAGAGAAATCTAATATGAAAAGAAAACTCTAGTAAATAATTCACCGACATTACCTAAATTCATACCCTCAATTAAGGTTGCTACATCATTTGGTTGCACACTAGGAGTGATCACAACTTTTGTAAAGAAATTTGAATCAAGCCATGGTAGGTTGATGAGTTTTGAATTAGGTCCCACAAGGAAATCTTAGTAGGAGTGTTATGAAGTTGTTCCAGAATATCATACTCCTTTCCACTATGTTGAGGTAACTAAGGGGCACTAGGTAAAACAGGTTGTGGGAGCAGTATTGATGAGGGAATGGCTTGTGTTTTTCTTGATTTCTTGTTATTCCTTGTGTTATATGTATGAGAAACTATATGGTAACTTGGTTGTTTTGATACATGATTACTAGTGATTTGTTTTATGAATGTTAAGATATGACCATGAGGTTTGGGTTTGTTTTGATGTGATCCTATGATAAGCACAGGTTTGGTTTGGATTTTAGGTTGTTGGGTAGGTGGGTAAATGATAATTTAAGGTGTGATTGCATTAATTGTTCATTGTTTTGTGGGAATGGTGCAAGCCTTAGTGGATGAGCTTAGTGAGATGAAGTCCTCAAGGGATTCATATAACATATAAAATTATTCATGACTAAAGGACTTGATAGGTATATAATGCACTTGTAGAAAGAGATTCGACATGATCAAATGGCTATTCTTTCTCCAAGATTAATCATAAAGTTTCAATTTTAGTTTATGTTCACACATGTTAAGGCCAACTAAGATAGAAAACAAATTTATAAACCTAATGCAAGTACAATTTGGAAACTAGGTTCTAGATTGGAAAACCAACAACAGCTATCAGTCTATTAAGGAAATTTTAGGTAGGTTTATGGAGGATTAGGATGCCCTAGAGCATTCGTGTCTTGGCAGGGTTCTTTCTAAAAAAATTATTTTAGAGGCACTAGTGATAGAAGCTAGTTGTGTGATAGTATCTAAACCTAGATTTTGGATTGATTTTATTGTTATTTTATGAGTTTCCAGATTGTGCAATGTGTTGTAACAACCTAGGGTTTTGAACTTTTACAAAAATGAAACTAATCTAAGTTATGCAATGCTTTAGAAAATGTAAACAATTATCCTACATATTTGATAATTTCCAGTACTGAAATGCAAAATTATTTCAAAATTTGTAACAAGCTAAGGAAAATGACAACTTTATTTAACATGCAATAACAATTTTCTAGAATTTCAAAACAGATATTTGCAAGCAGAAATGGATTGGAAATGTAGAGAAAAAGATCTGTGAAAAAAATTTCTAAGCCACCTCTAGTAGGTCAAAGGTTCCCTAGGGAGTCTGAGTCCCTGACAGAGGTTCAAAAAAATGAAAGACTGAATGTTTAGGTTGTTGTTTGAGGATTTTGTTTATGTTTGCAAACAGGTTTTATAGTGATTGTTTTTCTAGAATTTTCCCAATTGAAGATAATGCAATTCAAATGCCAATGTTTAACAACAAATGACAAATTTTATGAATGCAATTTTGAATGTAAATATAATCTAAATGACTGAAACTAACCCTATTTCAACCTATGATGCAATATGATATGTATTTTTTTGAATTTTTTTGACTTTTTATGATACAAAAATGAAACTCTAAATGAGAAATGCAAAACCTAGATCTAGGGCTGAATTACTTCATATTTCAAAAGGTTTATCATGTCAAAATTTCAGGTTCACCAAAATGTAACATAAGAAAAAGTGAACCCTAAGTCTAGTGCATAAAACCTAGGATTGCTTTTGCTCCTTTTTCGAAGGTACACTAGGATGCAAATCAACAAGGTGTTTATATTAACTTTCAACCATGAAGGTGATTCAATAAGACCTAGATCTAATCCTTTTGAGCCTTATAAATGGATTAAAATTGATTTTCTATGATTGGCCTAATTCAACTATGCTCCCTAATAAGAAGAAATTTGTAATATCCTAATGATTAACAGACTGAAACAACAACTTGCAAGTAGATCTAGGGAGTATTGAGTATTGTGAACCTATCATAGAAAGTTGGATCTAGCATGAAATGGAAGACAAAGTCACCCAAGGGCATATGGGTCCTTGTAAGCCTAAATTTTGAAACTTCAAATTTGATCTTGTAGCTCTCTATCTGCTCTCCAATTTTTTCCCAATAAACCTTCATCTTTGGGTCCTGACCTATAATAAATCTGTAAAAGAGATGGAGGGGTCGCTATATAGGATTTTTCCTCAGTCAAACCCTTGTTTTGGTATTTCTACCTCCACAAAAGGCAATAAAATTGATTGATAATAGTGTGTGTGCCCTAACCTTAAGTGTATCTAAGGTTTTTATAAGCTAAAAATACATAAAACCCTCCTCAAGTGTGTTAGAGAAGGATTCCTACATGAAAATGATAAGATCTACCTAAGAGCAAGTCAAAAATCTCTTAAGAAATATGAAATATAATGATACCTTGATTTAGGCTACAAATAGGATGAATCTTGAAGATGAGAACACTAATAAACAAGTCATTAGGTTGAAGTAAATGGCCAAATGCATCTCCCAAACCTAAAATCCATCATGCTCTTTTATTGGCATCAATCTTCAATCATGAAATAAGGCTTGATAAAATTTGCAAATGAGCTTGAAGACCTACAAATTCAAATGTATGTGGTGGAATATAGTGATCTCTTGCTTCTCTTTTCTTCTCTTATTTATTTCTAGTTTTAAATGGTGAAAAGACTAGGTATTTATAGTTTTTTCTCTAATTTCCCAAAACATAGATTCTAATAACTGGCATTTATAATTTGAATTTTGAATGTTAAAATGCCAACATCAACATATCCAAAATTGGTCCCTAGAAGAATAGGGGGACCCATACGCCCTAGGGTGAATGGGTCTTGGCCCTATTTTCCAAGATATTTAGTGTTGGGGAAAAAATAATGACTTGATACATTTGTTCAATGCTTGAAATTTTTCAAAAAATGATAAAATAGGCCTCAAACTATATAATTTAGGAGATTAGGGCCTAGTCTTTTATATGGGAAAATAAATTTTTGATGGGACCTGAAATCCATTACAAATAGGTATTAAGGGGACCTCAAACCCATTACAAATAGATTTTGAGGGTACCTAAAACCCAGTCAAAGAGAGTGCTACAAAATATAAAAGACGCAAACCATCAGAAGCCTAAACAACACCAGCCATGAAGAGATAGACAATACCATACAAGTTGCATGAAACAGGGTTTGAAAGAGCCTTAAACCCTTTACAACCAAGTTTTTACAGGGACCTTAAACCCTTAACTGAACTTGACCATAGCCTGAAGTAGCTAGGCATCAGCAAACCATTTGCTCAAAACAACCAAATATAATCCCAAATAAACAGTGAACTTAATGGTGTAGAACACCATCATATCCTTGTTTCTCAAAAGAACTAGAAAATCCAAACACCCCACCTCAATAGGGGTTTTGGGAAACAAAAAAAAAAATTGTGAATCATCAACCTCTTCATAGCACCATCCCAGTGCCCAAAATGCCAACCCAACCTCCTCCTCTAAAGGAGAGGGATCCCCTCTATAGGAGAGAATGAAATGAAACCCCTTACTAAAAAAACCGCATCTCTCCAACCCACATAAGCTCCACCTCAAAAGGAACTAGAATATAGCTTCCAACTTAACCTGAATAGAAGAGGGTTCCACCTCAAAAGGAACAATCCCCCCTCTATAGGAGACACAAGCTGAAGATTCCAGTGGTAAGAGACTTCAGTAGGAAGGGATGACACAACATCTATTGGTAACACAAGCTTCAAGTACTAGCAAGAAGAAGCTGAAAAATCATCAACCAACTTACATAACTGGGTCCAAAGAGAAAACAATAAGATTAACCTAGACAGAAGTAAACAAGCACCAACCTGAACAAAGTCCATCAACCAAAAATGAGAAAAGCAGAACTCCTACCAATAAAAAGTGTTTTCCCCCTTTTTTCCTCATAAGCTTCATAGACTCAAAGGAGGACAAAGCAACTTCCATTGACAATAGAGAATATTGGGTTATAAGAGAAGGAAATAACTGATCCAAAGAAACCACATAATAAAACCCTGCAGAAGAAAGTATATATCCCCTTCTAGTCAATAATACTCAATATGGGGATTAGGAAAACAAGCTCAGAGGACTCATTCAAAGGGAATCAAATTTCCTTCTAAAGAACATGAATAAGGAGAAATCATATAATAGCATGGAGGCTCCTACCTCTCATTACAGTCTAAGTAAAAATTGTTAAGAACAGCTCTCTGGAGCTCTCCCGTCATCTTTTCGTAAGCAGCCAACTTTTCCATGCAGCTCTTCAACAACACTCAAAAAATAAAATTGACAAAATCCAAAAAGAGCAAGCTGGTACCAATAGCCTCCATCCCATCATTAAGAAGCCAAAATTGACTTTGCATCCCAACTAGGCATGAGGCAGGCTGGGGCAGGCATGGGAGAACTTTAACATAAAATGCAGGTGGCATGACTTTGGCATCTGCCTCCTGCCATTAAATGCCATGCACTCCTGCGTAAATACAAATTTAGGGTACCTTTGTAGCTTCTTCCTCTTTCATCTCCGACAAAGGTAAGGGGTGGATGTGGTGGGGCCCCTAGTTAGGAGGTGTTGAAAATGCGTAAATGCAAGGGTCACTAAAATAGGTCCAAACTAAGCATAAAATTGTACTATCACCTACAAGGGAGTATAATTTTTGATGCTACAAAACTTAAACAACTGGATAAATAATTAGAGAGACTTCAACTATTCTTAAGCAATGAATCCTTGGCTAAAGAATCCATTCCTCTTATGGATAACATTAGAAATTTAATCAATAATTTTCAAGGCATGGAAGTATTGTGTAACCTAACTCATATAGTATATGTAAACATCCGTATGCTAGATAGTTGCACTCAAGCCCTTACCAACACTCAAATTCAAATAGGAAAACAATTTTCTTCTCCTACAACCATACCTTCTATTCCTACTTCTACACCTCCAATTATACCATCCACCACACATGTTTCATGGAATTTGGCTTCTAGTTTTGAGCCTTTCTTTAATGGAATCCTTCCATGGTGCACCCTTCATCTACCGCCTCATTTTTCTTCCTCATAAAACTTTCAAAATGTGCCCTCAAATCATCAACGGCAAATTCTATGTTCTGCATTCTCAAAACATGTCACTCGACAGTCACGTAATAACCTCCAATATAGAAGCATGTCGTAATTTGTAAAAATGAGCATGAACTAGACTCAATCCTAATATCCATTCCTCAACATACCATATGGTCAACAACCGTCTGACAGAACAGACCGTCCAAGAACACAGAATTCAATCCTACAAAGTGAAAAAACATAAACAAGCATAAAACCAACAACTAGAATGTACAATACTTGGGATGATGAAATTACATTAATATCTTCTTCCAAATTAATAAAAATGCAAACTAGATGGTGGTTTTATATATAAAATTAGGGATGAGTTAGGAGGAAAAAAATAAACCAATAGGAATTGACCACCACTAACCACTAGTATTAAATAAAGTGATGAAAAAGTAAATACTCCACCCTTCAGGGGTGGAGACACCTCATCACCTTATCTCCTAGTTATTAAAGAATAAACTCACTTTATTATCCTAACTAGATGGATCATAGTTCCCATTTATATATAAATTCCTCCCCAAATAATAAGAAGCCCCTCCCCCACAAATAGAGAGAACACCCCCAAAATAGAGAGAGAAGAAAAGGACTAAGTAGCACCCCTACAAAGAGGATGCCAAACACACCCCAAGAAAAGATCCCAAATGAAGGAACTTTCTCTTAGTGGAGGGTTTGGTGAAGATGTTTTCAATTTTATTTCATGTCAATAAGTACTTAAGATTGATGATCTGGTCATGAATTATCTCCCAAATGTAGTGCTTGTGGATCTCAATGTGTTTGGTCCCCTAATGATGGACCGGATTGCAAGAGATTTGAATCACACTTTGGTTGTCACAAAATATGATTGTGGGCTTCCAAAATGGAATATCAAACTTGGTGAATATGTTCTAAAACTAGATGATCTTAGTAGTAGAATTAATTTATCTTCAATACTCAGCATTTATAGATGAAAGAGCAATAGAATACTGCTTCTTGCTTGACCAACAAACTAGATTAAAACTAAGGGAGAAGCAATACCCTAAAGTAGACTTGTGATCCTACAAATCACTTTCTCAATTTGAATTTGTGTGTCCCACCAAATTAAAATCCACACCTACTACATAGTGAATACCATAACTGTGAGTACCCTTGGTGTAGTGAAGAATCTACTTAGCTGCTTTTCAATGCAACTCATGTGGATATTTTATGAATTAAGATACCATGCCTATAGCATATGAAATTTCAAGTCTTGTGTGAGTCAAATAGATGAGACTACCAATAAGTTTTTGATACATTATTTCATCCACCAAGGGTGAAGAACACTTAGCCTCAAGTTTGACTCTTGAAAGAAATAGAGTTGATGTAGGCTTACAATCATCCATGTGAAACTTATGGAGCATATCAAGTGCATACATAGGTTTTTCAAGAGATATACCTAAATAATACTGAGTGATCTCAATCCCTAAGAATTAATGGAATAAACCCAAGTCTAACATCAAATTTTGATCATGAAGGGTAGTTTTCACTACCTGAATGGTGGATGAGTGACTTCCTATGATCAACAAGTCAATGATGTAGAGAACTAGGAAGGTGTGAGAATCATCCTACTTAAAATATATAATTAATATTAGAATGGAATTTATTGAACCCAAATTTTAGAATGAATGAGTCAATCTTGGCATACCAAGCTTGAGGGGCCTATTTGATTCCATAGAGATACTTTCAAAGATAGAAAATAAGTGAAGAATCTTGTACGAACCCTTGTGAATGCTCCCTGTATATATCCTCTTGAATATCATCATGAAGAAAATAACTCTTCACATCCATCTGATGAACTTCCCATCTATGTGTTACAGCAATAGCAAGGACAAGTTAGATGGAATTCATTTTGGCGACTAGTGCAAAAGTCTCAGAGTAGTCAATCCTGAGAACTTAGGAGAATCCTTTGGAAACCAAGTGATTCTTATACTTGTCAATCGACCCATTTTCTACAATTTTTCTGACAAATCAATTTGCATCAAACAAGTTTCCTTCCCTTAAGAAGTGGGAAAAGATCACAAGTATGGTTCCTCTCCAAGGAATTGAACTAGATTCTTGCATAGTTGCATCCCACTCAGGGACTCAAAAATATTTTTGAGTGGACTGTGGATCAAAAGTTATGGAAAGGAAGACATGCGGATCATCCTAAAAGTGTGATCTTGTTCTTCTATGATTTGAATGATTCCCTAACCAATCCCTTGTTGACTACAATTATTGAGGAGCCCAAAGAGGCCCTATGGTTGGAGAAGAATGAGAGTCTAGAGGAGAATCATCATCCTCTAAAGGTGGTATTTGTGCACCCTCATGATCACTATCATCATCTAAAGTGGAGGAAGAAGACTCCTCATCAAGATCGGAAGGATTGTGATCCTCTGAAGAACTATCATCATGATGCAAGGACTCTAATATGATGGTGGTTGGAGAAGTGGTAATAGAAGAACTATAATAGTTCTCAAAATGAACACTCCTCTCAATGAACAACTCGTGTATGGTGGGATGAAGAATCCTATAGCCTTTGACATCATTTGGGTATCCAAAAAAATGCAAGGCTTTCTCCACGAATCCATAAGCTTGTGTTTCATTGCTAGAATGTGAGCCCATGCACTAGATCCAAACACTTGAAAGTTCTTAACTGAGGATTTTCAACTAGTCCAAGCTTGAAAAGGAGTTACCCCCTCATAGCTTTGTGAGGAAATTAGTTTTGTATATAGCACGCACAATTAATGACTTCTACCCAAAAAGGTGGTGCCAAAGTCTTGGAATGAATCATACAATTGACCATCACTTTCAAGGATCGATTATTTTGTTCGACTACTACATTCTATTGAGGGTTGTAGGGAACTATATGTTTAAAACCAATTTCTTTTATTGTACAATATTACTCAAACCTGTGGTTGAAATATTCCCCCATTATCTATATGTGAAACTTTGAGGGATTTCCCAAGTTTTTTCTCTACAAAATCCTTGAATTCCAAGAAGGAAGTGAAAATTTCATACTTTTGTTTGAGAAAGTACACAAAAGTGTACCTTGAAAAGTCATCAATGAAGGTTAAAACAGATTGGCTCTACTGAAAGATGATTGTGGAAATGGACCAACCAAATCATTATGTACCAACTCCAAAATATGTGAGGCTCTCCAAGATTTTCCTGTCAAATTTATGTTCATGATGCTTTCTGAGAATGCATCCCTGATAAACATAATTAGAAAAATGAACTATAGGAAATATTGTAACCATGTCTTATTGGTTGAGCTACTACAAGTAGTGGTAGTTCAAGTGGTCAAACCACTCATTCCATAAATTACTTACGTCATTAGAATGAGTGATTATAATAGATGAAGGTGAATTAGGAACAAAGTGAGAGAATAAATAAAGTCAAGATTAGTGATTTGCTCTCCCAACTGCAACTGTAGGATAATTGTGCAACTCACAAATCACCACTGAATCAGAACAAAACTCAATAT
>VDFB02015013.1:0-14213 GCA_007258455.2 Sequoia sempervirens
CGTTGGAAAGGTCTCAAAGTCAAGAACGCGCTCAAAATCCGCTACGCCGATTTCATCAAGTTTCTGGGCTATTCCGGAAGCTCTAAGTGCCTCAAATCCCACTCGAAAGATTTTCAGGTGCAAATCTAGGAAACTAAAACTGCAATATCTTTCAACCTAGGAACCGAAATGAAAAACCATAAATTGGGAATTTCATTATGACGAAAAGGGTATCCAAAAATATAAAAACATCTAAAAACTGAGAAACTTGAAATTTAACTATTTTTGGGTGATGCAAGATTGCCCTTACACCACTGGATGCTCCTGCATCAGGGAACACGGACAAATGAACATAAGTGTTTTTGACAAAGACCCCTGGTTTAGCCCTTCAGTGTGTAAATAGGTATTTCACTATGGATATATGTATACCAGTAAAATGACTAAAGTCGTGTTTATATTGAATGCTTACGAATTCCAATTTGATATTAAGGATTTTGACAGAAGATTTAGTCCTCTAGTCTCCTTTGTATTTGAACTCTTGTATTCAAGTTCTTGTTTGCTAGGACTCAAACCTCTACCACAAGAGAGACTGCAAATACCTATGACCATAGATGTCCCACAGAAGACAGGGTCTTTTAATGTGGATATACATTTACAACTAAAATGGCCCTAAGTCTTCATACTATGGCAGTATCAATTGGCTTGCGTATGAGAGAGAAAACTAAATGCAGTTGAATAGTTGAAATTTTCATTTTGCAAATTTGCTTTTGTTGATTTTAAGGCAGCTTTAGTCCTTTGAGTTCCAATACATTTTAATTTTTGTTCTATTGTTCGTGCTTGGTTTAGTACTTTTTGAGTGTTGTTAGAAGCCTATGTTTAATTGATGTGGTGCAGGATAATCTTGAGTTTCTTTTCTGTGCTTGAATTTTGGATTTGGAGTCAAGGGTAGTCTGTATTGTGATCACTTGTAACATGGATTAAAGTCCTTGTATTAGGCTTGCTGCACTCGGATTCTAGTTAAACATGCTTGGAAATCAGGAGGGGTAAAGTCTTGGTGTTCCATCCTTCATTTGCTGGAGAAGTACTGGGATGCTTGGAAACACGCGTTGCACCCTTCATTTGTCTTGGCAGTGCAAAATCAAAACCTGTTGCTTAATTCTATGTCTGTCTGGGCGCAGTTGAGTCTTTCACTCATTGATACAATGTTATCTTAATGCATTGAAGTTGATGTTTTGGGTCCATGTTTATTGCATTGTTGGGTAGATTAATTCCATGCTTTATATGACCAGGTCTTAGATTCAAATTAAACTATTGTTTGTTGCTTTCTGGTCCAAATCCCACACTCTATCTTTCATTGCTAGTATGATAAGAAGAATAGGTATCAGAGGAAATCATCTTCCTATTAATCTAAAAGGGAAAGCATTTCCATTGAGCCCCACAAATTCTTAAATAGCAGGAGCTTACCATAGGCTTTAATGGCCATGTCATCAGAAGACTTATAAAGCCCAATTTACAAAATTATTTTTTAAAAGCCTTCCAAAACTGCATTGCATTTCACTTTCCTAAGGAAGGACAAAGCAGTTAACTGAATGGTACATCTTGAAGCCCACACAAATTGTGTATGGAATTGAAGATTGTGCAACAGGGTAATCCTCCAGTAAAAGATCTATAAATATATCATTTTTCAGATTTGAGCTCAGGTTTTGATCCAATATCTCTGGTCTGGGTTTAAGTTCTCCTCCAAACCAATTCATTTATATAGATAATCCGTTTATTTTTTGAATTTGTTTAGATTCAATTAAGTTGTATTATAGTTATTTTCAGGTCCACTTTCATTTGTTCGACACTTTTTTTCATTCATTTTTCAATATAAGGCGTGTCTACTTTATGAAATCAATATATGCCATAGGATTGCAGGCAAGACTGATGAGCAAGACACATTTAATCTGTTATGGCAATGCATTATTTCCAGAGACATATCATTGTTAACATTTGCAAATATATTCATTAACACTGGAATTTTACAGGCCATTATCCCGAATCGGATGAAAATCATCCAGTGCACTTCGTTTCTCACTCTGCTGGCATCCAAGTAATTATAATCCTGCAATAAATACTCGCTGAAAAAGTAATCAAATGCCCATGGATCAACTCGTAATTTGTTTTATCATTGGTACTGTGCACAAAACAGTGGTAATTCTTGTCTTCATTAATAATAATAATCTTGATATGAAGTTAACCTTCACCCTGCTCGCCATAATACACATTATAGTAGCAAGATTCCAATATCATATACAGGATTTCATATTTTTCATTTGGTTTTTGCAGTGGCTAAGATCCACACTTTTTTTGTAAACATAAAATTTATGTTTACTTTTGGTTTGTTTGTCAGGTGGACAGTGCAACTGCTGATCATCAATGTTGGGAAAGACCTAAAAAATTTAGACAGTGTTTGGAAAATTCACATATACAGACAAATTAACTCAATATGATTAAGAACCAACTTCTTTTATTCAGATGTCAATATCACATATACAGACAGATTAACTCAATATGATTAAGAACCAAATTCTTTCATTCAGATGTCATATCTCTCCAAACAATTTGTTTAAGTATACACAGGAATATTTGTTCTTAACCCTGTCATTAAATTCCTATTCTATCAAATCCAAAACCAGAAGCAGAGAAGAATTGTTTGCCATTGGAATATCCAAGGAAATGAGACAACACAACCCATAGATCTAGTATTTCTATGTGTCTGGATCAGAGAAAGAATCCAGACCTTCACATAGGCCATATTCTGATCTTCCTATTCAAAATCTGCAGTGTCCATTACCAAAAACACAAATAACATTGTCAAAAGAAGTTCCTTAAATCTCTGAGCAATGATACAATTGTATATATTAATCCTTCACATATGCTATCTTGGGCTTTTCAATTTATGTAATGATCATTAATCTGGTAGACTTTACATTACTCATTGCTTACTGCTTAGCTGTCCATCATTCCACTTACTCCCAATGCACAATAATATTGTCTTCCTTACACCGCAGCCCAAAGAAATGAAAGTGGAATAACAACAACTGATTTTTAGATGAAAATCAAGAATCAAAAATAAAAATAAAAATAAAAACTAACCGAAGTTTCCTCAAAAATATATGATGAATTTATGACCAACTCTCAGCTAGTATCCCTTGCACACCTTGTAATCTTAGTGCATGGTCTTCTGTAAGGATTGGCATGTCTAGCAGCATAGCTGTAATAAGATCTCCCTCTCCTACCGCATGGAACACTATCACGAACCAGAGCACCATAACTGATATAACTCCTCCTCCTCCTCAGATTCCTCCTGTTAATCTCACTGTCCATTAATATCTCTTCCTCTGGAAAACAATCCCCAATGCTTCCATTGCACTTTGCAGAATAAGTATTGAGTGCATTCCAAACATCCATCACTTTGTTCATGTCATCTTCACTCCACATAAATCCGTCAGTGCTCACAGTGGTCTCCAATGCAGACATGAAAACAACCAGTAGCAGACTGGCTGCAATTAGATTTGAAGCAGCCACCATCACTGAACAAATTGTTCAAAGCAGGAATCTCACTTAGTTTGTTTCTTCTCCAAAATGAGGTTTTGTATGGTAAGAAGACTTTGACAAAGAGAGTTATCTGCATATTTTAAGTGAGTGTTGGATAAATATTAAGGCATATGAATAGGAACAAACTCCATGTTTAGAACTGTGTACTGGGAGATCATAACTATATACCTATTTTGAAGTGAATGCTGTTACATAAAATTAACATTCTGTTTAGAAGAATTCACAAAACCATTATTATGCCCAAGGCGTTCCCTCCGAATGAGGCGACCTGTAAAAGCGTATCAATGGCTATCTTGCATCCGTATCACTGAAGACGATTAAAGGAATCTCAGTCGTTCATCATTTACTTCTCCAATTTGGCGAGCTGCAGTCTGAAAATAAGGTTTCGACGAGTGTTTTAGAGTATGTTTATTAAAATGAAAATTACCATCCTAATGATGAGTATTCTTTAATAAAACTATTAAATACATATATTAAATTATTATAATTAATAATTATTATATGTTAATATGTTAGAGAGTATGTGTTTGTGTATGGATGGGCTGCAAATTCTAGTTGCATGTGGTTAGATTAAACAATTGAAAGTGCTAAATAATGAAATGAAATAAATTTAGACAAATCTAGATTTTTTCTTTAAAGAAATGATGTATTATTTGATTATGAGATATTTGCATACAGATTTAAAACATAAAGCAATGCAAATGAAAAAATAAAGTTGCCATCAAATTAACAAAAAATATTGCAAATGGAAATAGAATGTTCCCATCAAGTTGTCAAATCAATATTTATTTGGCTTTTGTGTGATAAGTGAGATTTTGGAGGCTTTTACCTAATGTTTTAGAGGATTTTACCATTACACTACAGTTGGTTTACCATTAAATGGCAAGTGAAACTTGTTTTCCAATGACTCAATAGTGGTTTGTAGCGTGAGACTTGTTTCAGGCTCAAATCTCACACTATGTGTAGCCTATCAACTAATACAAAGAGAAACTCAAAAGATAGAGAATGAGAGAAAGAGAAAAAATTAGATAGATAGATAGATAGAGAGAGAGAGAGAGAGAGAGAGAGAGAGAGAGAGAGAGAGAGAGAGAGAGAGAGAGAGAGAGAGAGAGAGAAAAGGAGAGATAGAAAAGAGAAACTAAATTTTGATTGGTTGTTTTATGTCAACAATCCAAGGATGACATGTGTCCTTGGGGAGTTATGCTCAAGGTAGCATGTCATTTGATTAAAGATATGATAATTCACCTTTAAGACCTCTTCAATGTACCCATTGCACACTTAAGGAGACAAACATATAGAGAGAGAAAGGAAGAGAAAACAGAGAGGGAGATAGAGATAAGATATAGATAGGTGGAGAGAGAAAAAAGAGAAAAAGCAAGAGAGAGGGAAAAAAAGAGAAAGGAAAAAGAGACAGATAGATAAAGAGGAACAAATATAGAAATAAAGGGATAAAAAGAGGGGACAGGGGAAAAAAGAGGAGAGAAAAACAAAGACAATGATAGAGAGAGAGAGATAAATAGAAATGGAGAGATAAAGAGGGAGACCGAGAGATAGATATATAGAGAGATAGGTAGAGATATGGAGGAATAAAGAGGGACAAAGAAAGAGGTGGATAGAGAAAAATAGATACAAAAAAAGATAGAGAGAAGAGGAGGGAGACATAGATAGAGATAAAGTCACATAAAGAGATAGAGAGATAAAGATAAATAGAGGGACGAAACGATATATATATATATATATATATATATATATATATATATATATATATATATATATATATATATATATATATATATGAGAGACAATGAGAAACACATGATAGAGAGGGGAGATTAAAGAGATAAGAGAGGTAGAGAGATAAAGATCTATAAAGATGAATAGATAGAAATATAGGGAGGGTGATTGATATATCTCTCCCTATCACTCTTTATCTCTCTATATCTTCTGCTATCTATGTCAATCCCTCTTCCCCTCTCTATGGGTATGTGTAGGATCATCATGGAAAAACAGCCTCAAGTGGGCAAAAATCTCAAAATTAGAGTTAGACAAATCCTAATGTAAAAATTTGAATAAGTTATCTATATTATTTAAAAATATGTAAGAATAGAATCAGAGAAAATTGAATGTAGTTTCTAAACTACTAGATTTAAAAAAAAAAAATCTATTTAGTGAAAATTTGAAATTTCAATGCAATAGTACTTAAATTTAAGGGAAAAAAGAAGGTGTCTATCTGACCACCCTAGCCACAATAAAATGATACTATTTGTTTATAATATTTTAGATATAAGTAGAGGACTCATGTTCTAATGTGATGCATTTTTTTTGTAATTTTTTTCCAAGTAAATAATTAATTATGAATTTTTTATTACAACTTTAAAAAAATATAAAAAATTGTATGTTTGACCACCTTAACTTGGTCAAAATTTCATGAAATTCAATTTTTTTTTTTTAAATCTTATATTATGCAAGTATAGAATGTGACGCATGTTTTGGATTCAAAAAATGTGATACTATTTGAAAGATATAGATTTTTTTCAATTAGCCTATCAATCATAACTTTAGTCGTAATTCAAATAGAAAATGAATAATAATTATTTATTAAATTCAAAGTAAAGCATAATTTATATTGGTGGAAAGCTGAGAATCTCCTTTAAAAACCCTTTTCGTTTCATCAATTTTGGGTAAACAAAAGTCATCAACCACATACCCTATACATACCCATCATATCGCCACTTTTTGGCCCATCATGATCTTGCACATACCCCTATCTATTGAGCTATCTCTCACTCTCCCTCCTCTCTCTCATTCACTCCATCTCTCCCTCCATCTCTCCTACTCTATATCTCTATCTCTATTTCTCTCTTTATCTCCCTCTCACTCCTCTCTATATCTCTTTCTATCCATATCTATCTCTACCTCTATCACTATCTCTCTATCTCTTTCACTATCCCCCTATATCTCTCTATATCACCCCCTTTCTATGTCTCTCCCTCTCTATATATGTTGAGCTATCTCTCCCTCTCTCCCCCCATCTTATTCTCTCTCTCCCTTTCTACATATAAGTCTCCCTCTCTCCCCCCTCTTCTCTCTCTCTCTTATCTACCTATCTCTCTCCCTCTCTCCCCCTCTTCTCTCTCTTCATCTTCAACCTATCTCTTTCCCTCTCTCCCCCTCTTCTCTATCTCTCCTCCCCTACCTATCTCTCTCCCTTTCTCTATCTCCCCCCTCTCTATCATTCCCCATCTCTCCCTCTCTCACTCCCTATCCTCCCTAACCAGCTCTCTATCTCTACCTCTCTCTCTCTTTCTCTTACCATATATCTCTATCTCTCTCTCTTTCTATTCCCATATATCTCTATCTCTCCCTACTTCTTTCTCCCTTTCTCTATCTTGCCTTATTTCTCTCCCTCTCCATCTCTATTTACCTATCTCTAATTCTCTTTGTTTATATATCTCTTTGTCTTTCTCTCCCTCTCCTCCCCTCTCTATATCTCCTTATATCATTATCTCTCTATCACTCTATCTCACCATTTATATCTCTCTATCTCTTTCTCTCCCTCTCCCTTTATATCTCTCTATCTTGTCCTCTCTATCTCTCCCTCTCTATCTCCCTATCTCTTGATGTATTTATCTCTCCCTATACCTATATCTCTCTATCTATTTATCTCCATCTTCCTCTCTCACTCTATTTTCATCTCTACCTCTATTTTCCTTTCCCCCCTTTATCTCTAGATATGTATCCCTCTCTCTATTCATCCATCTATCTCCCTCTCTATCCCTCTCTATATATTTATATCTTTCATCTCTATCTATCCCTCTCTCTTCTCTCTCTTTATCTCTCCCTCTCCTCTCCATATCCCTCTCCATCTCCTTCTCCATTTCCATCTCCATCTCCATCTCTATCTCTATCTCCTTACCCCTCTATCTATCACTCTTCCCCCTCTATCTCTCCCTTTTTCTATCCCCACCTCTCCCTCTCTCCCTCTCTCCTTATTGCAAACATAACATGTTCCTATTGGTAATGTAGCCTGATTAACTGACAAAATGTTATCTATTCCTCCATTCGTTCATCATAGGTTGAATTCCTATCTTGCACCACAGCTTGCTCGTTCTTCAAATCCGCTTGGCATGTGAGTGTTTCCTTTGCAAATAAATCATATCCAATAAACTGGGTCACTTCATGTTCAGGTTGAAATGCATCATTCAACTAGACAGGAGGCAATAAACCCTGAATTGGAGCTATTGAAGTCTCTGCATGTGAAAACCCCTGAAAAGATCGAAGCATTTGGGATTCTGGTTCATTTCTCATTATCACTTTTTTGCCTACAAAATGGCTAAGAGATGAATGTTGCACATAATCCCAAAGAAATAAAATAGCATAGAATTTTAACTTGATTTCAAATTCTAGAGACTCACTGAACCTTTTTCCATGCTTTTTTAGGGCAGACAACAGGCCATAATCATTTTTAAATTCAATGACCAATCTTATGGCTTCAAAAATTTCCTCATACCCAAATCTTTCTTTGACATATTCACGCAGGAATAGACCACTGATATAACCCTCCCCATTGAACAAATCATAATTTTGAACAACAAAAGGTAAATCTTTCTTCTCAATAAATTGAGGATTCACAAATTTTGCAACTATTAAGTCTAATTCCCTCAAAGATTGAAGTAAGTCCATAGCATTTGAAAGAAAAAATGTTAGCACCTGAGAAGGAAAGATTAGCCTTCTGGCCCTCGGTCTGGTTATTTTTGTGCCTAGCACTGACCGAATTGCATCCTTTGTTCGAAAAGATTCTATCTTGAATATGAGGTTTAAATCCTCCTGAGAAAGGTTGCATTCAAATGGTGTTTCCCAATATTGAACAAGGCAGCAAATTCTAAAGTTCCATGGACGGAGAGCCATGCCACCGCTATACCTTCAATATCTTTGCAAATGAAAATTGACTCTTTGGCAACACTTACCAGAAACTTCTTAGAAACAAATAAGGAAAGGAGATAAAAATAACTTTAAAGCCAAAATTCCTTTGCACAATTTTGAGAGGAGTAATTAATAAGGCAAGATCGATTTAGATACACCAAATCGTGCGAGGAGGTATAAAATTGTTGCAAGAGATTAATGTGAGGTACTTCCCACATGAAAGGTACCAAAAGGATATTGTAATGCGAGCCTTCAACAATCGCTAGCAAGGTGGAAAAATTAATTTTGTCCAATGTTTCCAAATAAATATATGACCTATGCCATCACCTCTAAATTTATACCGCTCAAAGCATATTTGAAGTGCATGATGATATCCTTCAAGTACCAACGGGATCAGCACACATGCCTTCAGCATGAACAAATGAAATCATTACCTTGCACTAGATTGTAAATTTGATTCCCTAGGCATAATCATGACAAATAATGCTAATATTAGTGGGAGTGCAATTTGTTTAGCTACCCCTGCTATAAAAGTCAATTTAGTTTAGCAATTTAAGTTTTATTCACTGCTGGATATGAATTAATCACTACTAGGGGTGATGAATATCATGCTGAATTACTTCAGCTATGTGTGGAAAATTATCAAGCAATGAAGAGTCAGCTGGACTGACTATTTCTTGCTTAGAACTACCCATATTAGCTAGAAGGTTTGCTAGCTTATTTCCTTCTCGAAAAGTATGTGTTATCACATAGTTTTTAAATTTATCAAGAAGATCCCAAGCTCTTTGGAGGATGTATTGAAGATTCCAATTATAAATTTTCTTTTCTTTGCATGCATTGATGATCAGTAAGGAGTCACCTTCAATATGAATGTTTTCGATACTCCTCTCTAAAGCTATCTCCAACCCTAAAAGTAAAGCTTTAGCTTCAGTTGAATTATTAGATCCTTTATGGAGATACTTAGAGCATAAAACTAATACTTTTCCCTAATGACTACGCAAGCAAATCCTTGCTTCTGACTCCCCTGGATTTCCTTTCAACTGACCATCAAAATTCAACTTTACAAAATCTTCCTAAGGAGCCATCCATTTTATGTCCTTCCTATTACATTTCTCTAACTTTGATTGCAATAGGCTTCCTGCAAAAGGGAGTTTTATATTCTTTGACCAACTATGTAATATGACATTATCCCAACTGTGAAAGAAGAGCTTATATATTTAGATTGTTGTGTATTTGCATTCACAACCTTTGAAATGGCGTTTACAATTTTTGTATTGATGACAATAATGGAAGAAGATACTTTCCTGAAAATTCTCAGGTTCCTTTCCCACCAAATATTCCATACTACTAACGCTGGCACAACCCTTCATATGCAGGAAAAGAATGATGATTTGAAGAGGATTGACTAGCTTTGGAACAAGTTCCATAGTGAATTGGGAAGGGGCATATACAAATTTAGCTTGTTAAGAATAAATTCCCAAACTTGTTGGGAAAACTTGCAATTGACAAATAGATGGTCAATAGTTTCCAACTCCTCTGTGCATAAGGGGCACATGAAAGGATTCACTATTCTTAGCTTAGTTAGTTGATCACTCGTTAAAATGCGCTTCTTTAATGCTAGCAATACAAAAATTCTTGCCTTTGGAAGAGTCTTATTGTCCCAAGAGAATGAGAATGCCCTTTGTTTGAGAGTCTGACCTAAGTCCTGGTTTTATTGAATAATTTATTTGGCAAATTTTGGAGTGTGGGGTTTTTCTCTCGAAAGGTTTTTCCCCACATAAATCACTGTGTCATGGTATGCATGATATTTATGTTTATTTTTGTTTAAGTTTTTGTAACTGTTAAAGATCTATAATTTTTTTCATTATTCTCCTCTTAAGATTAGTGTAGGAAGTTGCTAGAATGCCACCTTAGCTTCCTTACAAGTGGTATCAAAGCTTGATCACATTTGGTTTCAGTTGTGGGTTGTTGGGTTTTTTGAACTAATCCAGATTTGAGTGGAAGCTTGTGTAGAAAACACTTTGTGATCTTGTTGCAAGAATTTCTAGATGGAAAGTTCATTAGGGAGAATAGAGATGGAGAAATTTTCTAGAAATAATTTTGAGATGCGTGTTGATGATGTTTTTTGCACAACAACAACTCAGACAGAATATAATATCCTATCTCTCTTGAAAGGTAAATCTCTATCAGCAAGCCTCAAGAGATAACCCCAAGGTCTCTAATGTTAGGTCTTCACAATGCATAAACAACTCAGTGATAAATGTGAAAATGTTGGTAATCACAATGAGACCATACTACAAGCAAAATACTGAATCTCTAATTATCAGATCTAGCAATATGATGATACTTCAATCCTAAATTTAACCTGAATGATAAAGAAATAACAAAAGATAAAAGGTTTCAAAGAGATTTCTAAATTTAACACTAAACCTAAGATTAACAATGCAAATGACAAACACTCGAAATAGACCAATCCCTCAAAACTGATTTCTACTTGACCCAGATGAATCTGCAATCTTATAGAAATAGTGCAATCTTCTAAGGTGTTAGGATTTTCAGATCATGAACATTCATTCAAACAACCCTATTGCAATTGAAATGAATAAACCCTCACAATTGAACTAAGCACAATGAATACAAAGTCCAGGCTAACTTTGCAAAGCAACTAACAATCAGTATGGACCAGGGATTGCTGCAACACTTCAAATATCAAACCATAAACATCATTAAATCAAATCTAACTCTAAATATCAAAATATCAAATTTCCTCAAAGAAATTCTAAAGATAGAATAACAAGAACCATGCAAGATAAGAAGAACACAAGTATGGCACCAAATTACAATGTCATTACTTGCATCAAATTATCTACTGTAGCAAAAATTCCAACTTTCTGTTAATATATTTGCTTGAGAACAACTACTTGCTAACTCTTTCTCTACTTAATTCGCTTCTACACTAGCTATCTCTCTATTCGTCTATGTCTATTCTTAACACTTACAAAAGAGGCAAAATGCCATATTTATAGAACCCCCAAAACATGTTGGCCTAGTTAGGGTTTTACAATAATAATTAGGCACAACAAGTCAGCCAAGAGAAATTCAAAATGAGATAAAATATGCATTAAATGCATGAAATTCATCCAGCTCAGCCTGGGATCTCCAATGCAGCTCATACCAATGCATGCCAAAATAATAGGGAGGCACAAATCTTGATGTATCCCAATCATTAACTATCTTCCCTTTTGTCTTATTCCAATCCAACATTTCATGCACCTTCAAAAGCACCCTATCCAAGTTGGCCATAGGTGGTAAAGGAAAAACCTTAATTCGGCTCTCAATTGATGTAATTTCTTCCCTTGATTGTTTCACTGACAATGATAGCAATGTAGGCGGCTGCATCATCTAACTGGTGCTCAGTAACATAATCATCATTGGCTGGAGCATAAACATCATGCCACCACTTTCTCAACTGTTCTAAACTCAAATATTTAGGCACAATCTTCCTAATCCCTCTCATAATCTCAAAGAAAGCAATACAACCCTTATAGACACCAGTTAGGGTATCATCGATTTTACTCCTCTACTTGTAAATCTTCTTCAGAACCTTTTTCCTGATTTGCAAAGATTCAAACCACTCCCAAGGTTCAACAGCTCTGGAGGAAGGGAGAATTTCATCACTTATAGTCCTGTCCTTGGTGTACTCCATGATAGTTTTCATTTTCCGCAGCAGGAGATTTGTATCTTCCTTATCTTGAGCTAATACCTCCTTCAACCAATCAATTGCTCTCATAGCATCCTTTCTAGATGACAGAATGTCCCTGATAGCATCATTTCCTTTAGTTCGCACCCCCTGCATCCAATTTGCAGTAGCAAGAGTGGAAGCCTTCATCCTCTCAAGTTTAGTGATAGTTTCCTGGGGTAAGGGATTTGCAGTAGAGGCCGAGGGGTTAATAGATTGTAAGGGTTTCATAAGATCCTTCAAGTATTTCCAGAGTTTTTCATTTTCCTTCAACTCCTGCTTAGTTTGAATTTCTTTCCTCAATCTCCCCAGGATAACTATGCTAGAACCTTGATAATCTTCAATGTCCTATTCAAGGAAAGTGGGCCCTAAATTGAAAGTCTACACATTATAATCCTTTTCAGCCACCTCATCTCTATTCTTATCCGAAGCAAGAGTTGCAATGTGGGCCATCCTGTTACTCGCCTCATCTCTTTCAATCTTTGAGATGACCTTGGCCTTCTTCTTACCCTTATCCTTTCCAATCTTGGCCAGCAACTCATCCCAGTTAGGTGGAGTATCCTCCACAACAACCTGCTTTCTCTTTATTTCCTTGTCCAACAAATCTGGAGCAGTGGACTCTAACTGTACCTTACCCTGTCCAACCTCCTCCTGTTGATCTTTAAGCACTTCCTTACCCAAACTCTGCCTCTCAGGAGTTTCATCTATCTTACTCACCTTTTCTTCAACATGTTCCTCCTTGTGCTCAGGTGATGGAATCTTTTCTGCTTCTTCCTCTCTTTGAGGTGATTTGACCTCTTTAGTTCTAACAGGTGAAACTTCATACGCAACCAAGGGAGACTGCATCACTTTTTCAACTTCTACTTTTGCACTATAAAGGTCACCCTCATGAAATTCCTCTCCCTCAGTGTTTGGATGATCTTCAGCTTACTCAGATTCACCTGGTTTGCTTTGAGCTTCATGGGAAGAAGGAACATCATCATGCTACTCCTTATGAGAAGTAATTGCGGGAGGATATGCTTTGGGCACACTATCCTTGGGAGAAGGAGTCCTTGACCTCCTTGTGTACACCTGTGACTTTTCCTCTAAACTCTCTACATTACCACAAGTGGAGCAAATCCTTCCTCTCCCACCTTGGAGCTTTCCTTTTGTGATAATCTCACAATTCTCCTTCTTTTAGGCACAGGAACATCAACCTCAGGACTCTGCTTTTCAGTTTCTTTCTTTTTAGACTTCTTAGTCCTTAAAGTATGCCCCCTCTTTTTGGCAATGGGATTTCTCTGCTTTTCTATTTCTTGGGCTTCCTCCACTTGAACACCTTTTATCTTGATTTTAAAAGGAGAATCCATCTTACCTTTTCCCTTAGGATCCTACTCAGTTGATTCCTCAGAAGTGGAGTGAGGGTCCAAATCTCCCATCAAATCATAGGTGCACTGTACACCTTCATTTTCCAACTCCCACATTTTATGCTTTAGCCACATTTTGGTGACCTTGGTGACTGGATCCATTAACTGTTTTAATTTTGTGTTTTCTTCCTCTAGCCAATCCACATCACCAATTGGCCTATCCTTTATCGTCTCATAAGCATGATCTTGAATCAGGTTTCCATCATCTTCAAGTTGATTAGGAACTTCCTTCACATTATATAAATGAACTGATTCAACTGGAAGCCGAGAAAAATTCTTCTTCCTTACCTCATATCCGTCATTGCAATTGGCCCAGTAGTCTTCTAGATCAACCTTATGGCTATACTCTCTACTAGCCTTCTTTTGGGCTTCACCTGTTATATCAAATCTAGACCTCTTGGAATGGAAAGATAAAACAAGGGTACTCATATCCTCTTCTGAAGCCAGTGCAAAAATAATGGAAGGGAATGCCTCTCCAATACCTATCCTGAAAGGAAAGTCTCCACCAAAACCAGTCTTATGCTTGTCCCTTTTGACAATAGCATCAAAATCACATATCTGTCTAG
>VDFB02015014.1:0-28322 GCA_007258455.2 Sequoia sempervirens
GGTTTCTTTTCATTTTTTACAGCTACCCATTGATCTCATTCTTCAAGAATATCCTCCATTTTCAGTATCCAAAACTCAAAACCAGCTTCAATAAATTTTTCATATCCAAATGGTTAGAAGTTGCAGCCATGGTTAAACACAAAATACTGCAAAAAATAGCTCAACAAAACTCCCACTAAAACTAAAAAACCTTCATTCTACCACCCAGAACATAGAACTCAATAGGCTCTGATACCAAATGTTAGAAAAAAGGTAAAAGAATAGCGATAATGGAAGGTTTAACAGATTATTGTAAACCAAATTATGTAGTGTAAACAAAATGGAGATTTAAACAACTATAAGCAATAAAAATGCAAAGAAAAGAAAGCACAACACATAACACAGTGTTTATGTGGAGAAGTACTTTTGGGAAGAAACTCTACCAAAGAAGAGATGAATAGTTGTATTAACAACAATGGTGTTTCACAATACAATCACTCTAACTCCTATTCAATTTGGTAGCATTTGTGTACCTATAAAACCTCTCATAGTGTCTCCAACTCAACCCATCAATATATAGACTCATGGGGGCTCAAAATACCACCATAAAACATTACCATGGGTCAAAACAAGGTTAAAAAATACCATGATAAGAATCCATTCGACCCCTTATATGCTAAACATGGTCTCTTACATGACATTACACCTGCTTACAAGATGTCATAAGAATCCCTATAAAATAAGAGATGCTATTACATGTGTCATAAACCCTCAATAGCTATGAAAATATTCTCTTACACGTGTTATAGATGATTCTCATGTCCAAAATAATATCCCCCACTTTTAGCCCTTATAGCTGTCATAGAATCCGCCATAACATCCTTAAAAATAGGCTTTGTATGTTATATCACTAAGTGGGCATCTTTTGACAACTAATAACTTATTTTTCAAGGCATCAACATGTGCAAAAAGTTACAAATCAAAATCTCATGCCCCTTTTGATGGAGCACAAATATTTAATAACAAAAATGGGTATGTGCAGGATCATCATGGAAAAAACAGGCCCTTAAGTGGCAAAAAAATTAGAAAAATCAAAGTTAGGCAACTTGACGTAAAAAATTGAATAAGTTATCTATATTATTTCAAAAATATGTAAGAATAGAATTTATAGCAAATTGAATGTAGTTTCTAAACTACTAGGTTTATTTTTTTTAAACAAAATCTATTTGGTGAAAATTTGAAATTTCAATGTAGTAGTACTTAAATTTCAGGGAAAAAATAAGAAGTAGGTGTCTGTCTGACCACCCTAACCACAATAAAATGATAATATTTTCTTATAAGATTTTAGATATAAGTAGAGGACTCATGTCTCGATGTGATGCGTATTTTTTGTAATTATTTTCCAAGTAAAAAATTAATTATGATTTTTTTATTACAACTTTTAAAAAATATAAAAACTAGTATGTCTAACCACCTTAGCTTGGTCAAAACTTCATGAAATTCAATTTTTTTTTAAAATCCTATAGTATATGAATCATAGAATGTGATGCATGTTTCAGACTCAAAAAATATGATACCATTTGAAAGCTATAGATGATTTTCAATTAACCTATCACTCAGGACTTTAGTAGTAATTGAAATAGAAAATGGATAGTAATTATTTATTAAATTCAAAGTAAAGCATGATTTATATTGATGGAAAGCTGAGAATCTTCTTTAAAAACCCTTTTCGTTTCATTAATTTTGGGTAAAAAAAAGTCGTCAGCCACATACCCTACAAATACCCATCATATCACCACTTTTTGGCCCATCATGATCCTGCACATACCCAAATGATATTTATCCATGGGAAAATGTAAAATAATAGTAAATAAATAACTTAGGAATTGCCAAGGTTGAGACACCTTAATTCCCAATAGGGCTAACCAAATACTAAATTTCAAGACCATGAGAAAATGAAAGGTGTAATAAGTGAAGTATACACATAATAAGTGAAGTATACATTGGAAGCATGAAGCATACATGTAATATGTGAAGTATACATTGGAATCATGAAGAATACATTGGAATAAGTGAAGAATACATGTGAATAAGTGAAGCACAAGTATTCAAATACACGTAAGCCATGAAGTATACACATGAATACAAAGTATAAACATGAATACAAGGTATACACATGAAAACAAGTAAGTCACAAAGTATACACACGTAAGTTGTAAATTATACACTTGAATACACGTAACTCGTATATATTGAAAAATGGATTTATAATGCAAATATGGACACCATCAATAAAAAGATTTATATTAAACAAATAGCCATGTAGGCATATATCAATATATGTTGATATAAGTATAAAATATATACAAAATAGCCATATAGGCTTACAAGAATGCCATATAGGCATACAATGTTCAAGTATATGCAATACAAAATATGTCCAAAAATGCCATATAGGCATACAACAAAAATCCCCACTCAAAAGTCATTTCCCTCCAGGTGAATGAAACAAACAGGTAGTCTTTGGTGGTTGGGTGGATGGCAATGTGTATGCCACTCATTTACAATAAACTCGAGGGCCGATCCTCTTGGGGTTTAGTTCCACATCAAGCTTCAACTATTACAATAATAAGTAAAGACATTAATATAAATAAATTACATTGTAAAAAATGATATATTTAACAAAATAATCACTTACTACCACTAGAAAATCTCTCTTCTCACATGAAAGAATCATATTCTCATGTTGTGGCACACCCAAGTCCTATAAAAACCATCCAAATAGAGATTAAACTACAAGTCAATAATCATTTTATTTTTCACTAACTAATAGTTATAACAACGAATGTAATTTGAAATTTACTAATTTGCTTCATACCCTCATAAGAGGCATCGAGTTGTCTATTGCACTAGATAATCATTTCTCCATTTCCCTATTTACATTTAGAGGTGATTCTACTTGCAACATCTAAAAATAAAACAACAAATTATTCAATCATAAAAAGTAGAATAGTGATGCAAATCATGACTTATAATGTATGAGATAATCAACAAAATTTTGAGTACTTATTGAACTATATATTTCTTATTATTATGCTTAGTATTCTCCCTATCCACAATTTGTTCGAAAGCACCTATTTTAGGATTTTATTCCTAGTAATGATGCATTGAACTATTTCATAAAATGTTATGGTAGACATGTACGAAAAATGTGGTAGCATAGAGAAGGCAGTGAATTGTTAAAAAAATGTCTCAAAGAAATGTGGTCTCATGGCACATGATGGAATGCCATGACAACTTTTTCTATCATGTCATTCCATCACCATGAGACCGCATTTCTTTGAGACATTTTTTTCAAATATTGAACATTGACATCTCTATGCTATTATGTTGGTATGGGGTGGATGGTATAGTGTGGTCTTAGTAATGAGATGGAGGGGGATCATGAGATGAAGAGGGATGGGTGTTTTGATCATGAGGGGAAGATGATAATTATATGGGGTGGAAGGTGTACTTTGAGACCACATTTCAAGAGAAATCATATAATGGATTGGAAGAGGTACTTTGATCTAGACACAAAAGGATGTCATTAGATGAAGTGGGGGAGAGGGGATTGTGAGAGGGGGATGAAGGGATATCTTTCTCTTGAGATGGAAATATATCATTAGATGAGATGGAAGGGATATATTGTTCTTGATTGGAAATGGGATAATGAGAAGGAAGGGGATCATATGATGGAAGGGAAGGGTTTCCTTGATCTTTATATGTAGGGGAATCTATGTTAGCATGCTTTGGATTAGGAGATGGACGTAGTTCATTTTATATACATGGTGTCATGAGGGAGGAAGGTTTTATAGACTCTTCAAATTGGATAGATGTCTTGATAGGGGATTCATTTAAGATTTAAGGTATTAGGTTTTATCTTGATGTGGGGGTGATGAAGGTGGATGCATGATATGGGAAGATTGCACCACTTTGTTTTTGCATGGGGAAACAATCAACTTTGTAAATAGTCCTTGGAGGAAGATACTATGAGAAAAATGGGATGAATTTGCTTGGTAATAGTGGGGTGATGTGCATTTTAAGGATGTGGGATATGAAATTGGAATAAGGGGTAGAAGCTTCCATGGATTAGCAAATTGAGGATGAGGATGAGGACCTTGAAAAGGATTTGTAGGGGAACTTTGGCTAAAGGCTTGGTTTCTATTCTTAAGGAAGTGAGTTGTTTAAAAAATTCCTCAAATAAATTTGGTCTCATGGTGATGAAATGCCATTTTATCACCATTGGACCATATTTCTTCGAGGAATTATTTCAAACAACTCACTTCCTTGTCTATTCTACTTCTTACTATTATGCTTTGATAGATTTTTTCCAAGCATCCATAGTTTGTTGGAAAGAACCTATTTTAGGCTTTTATCCATAGCATAAGGGAAGTGAACTATTTGATAAAATGCTTTGGTAGACATGTATGAAAAATGTGGTAGCATAGAAAAGGCAGTGAGCTGTTTGAAAAAATTCCTCAAAGAAATTGGGTCTCATGGTAATGGACATCACCATTAGACCATAAATGTTCTTTGCGGATTTTTTTCAAAAAACTCATTGTCTTGTATATGCTATTACTTACTATTATGCTTTCATATATTTTTTCCAAGCATCCATATCATAGACAAGGCAGTGAACTATTTGAAAAAATGCCTCAATAAAATTTGGTCTCTTGGAATGCCATGACAAGAAAATGCAATTGGCAACTACTCCTAGTGTAGATGCTAAATCTACATTTGCTCAAAACAAACAACTATTAGTAAACTTTAAGCAAATCAAATAAGACATCCCTATGGAATAATACATCAATGCTTCCAAATGCAAAAAAAAAAACAAAAAAACCAAACAAAAGCATATGAAAACATGAAGTATATTTATCTCATAGTGGATTGGTGCTATTGTGGAAAATAGCCCTTTCCCAATCCTTGATAAGCTTTATGTTGCAAATGATGGTGGAAAAAATTAGTTCTCAGTTTAAGAGAATGACTTTGCATGAAGATTGTGGAGTTGTGGAGGATTTGTTGATGAATGAAGCTCTCTATTTGTAGATTCTCAAATGCTAAGAGTGCTCATAAGAGAGCAATGTGGGATAAAAACAAGCCAATGAAAAGAGGCCACTTGTTATCATGTCATAGGTTGAGGGATGTGCAAGATTTGGGAAATGTGCCCAAGAGGGGGAAATTTCAAATTTGAATTTGAGAGTTAATGCTTAGTTTGACCTTTGCAAGGGACATGTAAGAGACATTAATTGCTTTGTTGGATGTACATGTCCACTTGATTTTGAATTCAAACTTGATGGAATATTCCTCAAAGATGCCATGTTGATGGAAAATGTTGGATTTAATAAATCAATAAATTGATTTATTTGTGCAAGTGGCAAAATCTAAAGAATGTGATGGGTAGTTAGGTTAGGCTAATTAGGATTAGATTAGCTTAATGATGATTAGGATGTTTTGACCCATTGACTTGATTTCTTTGATTTAAATCAAATCAAAGGGAGATGAAAGGTGATAAAGATTTAGTTAAATAAATATTTGATTTATTTAGCTAAGGGGGATAGTGATGGGATAAAGTTAATTTATTTAATTTTAGATGGACGATCCTTAGAGATTAATCAATTAAACTTGGTTTATTTAATTGATGAGCGAATATGATTAGTTAAATATGCATGATGTCAATTTTATGTGTCTACACCTAGTTATTACTTATGCTTTGTGAAGTAATTGCATCACTGCTTATGTTGACTTTCTAAAAGACTATATTGTAATTGAAATTTTTGTCATCTGTAACATTGAGTTATTAATATGCAATGTGAAGTAATGCTTTGAGTTTGAACAATGTGCAATGCAATGTAAACAACAATATGAATATAAACTAGACAAATCTATTACATATAATTCATTAGTTAAATTTGTTATTCTATTACTTGTGTGAAGGTTTGTACTCCACTGAAACTCAGACGTGTTGCTGTGAAACCTCGAATATTAACGTATTCAACATCCAAAATCAGATATTACAATACTATTCATATAACAATGCTATTCACATGTAATATTTATAATTGTTTACTAGTTACATACCTCAATAGTAGATGTCGTGGAGTAAAAAATAGGTGGAGGGCCGATGTTAACAATATCAACACTATGAACCTAATATTTTATTACAATCATTAAAATAAATTAGTTAATATTACATTTGATAAATGAAATTCAATGAACATGGTAACATTTACTTGAGTATCAAGGATGAAAGCCTCATTCAACATGGCATCTTTCATCACCAACTGGGTAGCTACAGACGTATCATGTGCACCAATCTCTTGACTATCTATGGGGTCATATGTACAGGCTGACCCGCAAGCCTAACAAGAATGGGGTGGAACCCTACCCCTCAAACTCTCTCTTGGTTGACACTGTATTGTATGACTCACACGCTGGATGATACTCTAGGTCAGAGAGCTAATAGATTGTAGAGTGTCAATCTCAACACTCTCCTTCATGATGGAAGGGATAAAAATGTGCTCATAATATGACCTAGCGAGTGATCATATACCTTGCTGTTGAGGATCTTGATGAGCATCTAGTCTATCATGTGCCGAACCACCACCTCTCCATGAAAGTCTCGCATATCAAAATAGTTAGGGATTTTTTTGTGGATGAACTCACAATAGAGTTTCCTCAAGAAATATTGGGGGCCCTCCTTATTGTTGCATGGAGGATGGTCAAAAACCATCCACCACCTCTTCCAAAAATTGTCCTTAATCCCTTGGTGGTTGCACCAATAGATTGGAAACCTCTTACTATTAAGGTCAAGAGTTTGATTTGTATGTGGGTTGGTGAATAGTGAGCACAAGTTATATTTTTGTAATTTTGCAATTATTTTACTTCTTTGTATGAAAGTTTATCTCCATAAAAATATCTACACTCCTGCCTCTTATCCTCCCAACCACTTAATTGTCTACTAATTGCATCTACATGTGTTAACATGGCTTGAAGGGAATTTCCAAGCATGGTTCTTTTTGAGGTTGAACTTACAGGATCGTTCAACCTCATAATTAACTCCTCAATAAATATTTTTGTTGTTTTCAATTTCCCTTGTTAAATTTTGTTGAGTTCCAGGAGGATGTTGAGGAATTATTGGAGGAGTTTATTGTTGTAGTTGTTCATCAGGATATTTTTCATGTGCTTGTTCATGAGGAGGAGAATTATTTTTAAGTTGATTTTCTACTCCTATAAATTAAATAAATGAACATTAAAAAAATATAAATTTACCTATTTAACAAAAAATTCACAAAAAAAAAAAAAAAATGCTTACTCATTCGACCTCCTCATTGACATGGTGGCATCTTGTCAAAGAAATTGGAAATATTTGATGAAGAAATTACAGGATTTGACCACTCTAGAATGTGAGCGTGCTATCACAAGGTTTGCTAGCTGCATGCTAAGAAAATATGACAGTGAAATGAAATGAATTTGATTTGTTTTTTTTTGTTATAATAGACTATAACGCGCTCATATTATAGCCTTTTAAATTATTTTTACAAAAAATTTCCACTTTTTGCAGCCGCCCATAATAATCTTGCTAAATATAGCCATGCAACCCAACATATGTCTAAAAGAAATCTATAAGGTTCATCCTTTGTCAAGTGCCAAAATCCAAACCTTATTAAAGTAACCAATCATTATTATCAAGATATATCATTCCCAATCCTCATGTTCTCAGGAAATATCATTCCATGATCAACAACATTATCATCATCATAATCATAAAATAATTAATGATAGCTTTTATCTTGATCAAGGGAAAAGTCCTGTTTGTCTTACCTTTCTATATTTTATGTATGCTTACTTGTTTATCTTTAATTTTTTTGATAGGTTAATAGCTACATGCAGAGAAACACCCACATATTAAAGTTATTAAAAAAGAATTGCTTCAAACCCATAAGTGGGGAGCACATAAGATGAAAAAGCGACTAATACTACCAAAGCAAGTACAAAAAACAAAGGAGAAAACCAAGAAACGACTACAAAATAGAAACAAAGTTACAACCAACACAAAAAATGAAAACTCCACCACCCCAAAGAGAACAACTCATGTGACCTTTATGGCCTTCCCCTTCCTCATACTTCTAGTGAGGAGGGCATCCATTTTCCACTGCATTCCTTCATCAACCACATCTCTGCCTTCGATCTAGAGCTTCTTAGCCTCAGGTTTACACCCCTTTTCTCCTTTGGTAGGGAAGTTTGGTTTGGGGATGGCCCTCATAGATTGAGCAAGGGAGTGGTTTTTAATTGGGACCACTAGTTTTTCAAGATCCAAAAAATTAGAGTAGTCTTCATCCAAATCATCCATGAAGGAATATAGAGCCTTCAAAATCAAAGCCATTTCTAGTCACCTCAATTAAGAGGGGGGTCCACAATGGGTTGGGGAGATGACACCTCCTTGAGGTCACTAGTGGGTGAGAGGGAGGATTTATCCAATTTAGAGGAGCCCAAAATTGGGGCCTCAGGAGAAGACATAGGTTCCACATTTGGGAGCCTTGATTTCTTGACCCATTTCTTGAGACATAAAGTACGAGAGGTGGTAGTCTTTAGAGAAGTGCAACCTACAATCTCGTGCCCAATTCTATTGCAGTTATTTAACATTTAAAGGGGAGACCTTCATAATTGAGGAACTAGGTCCATGTTATGAGTGCATAGGTTTGGAGATGTCAATGATGGTGTAAACCTTTGTAAATTGTGATGGGGGGGCACTGACATCCAACTTCATGAAAGTATCAACTTGCTTGATCATAGTCTTGATGAAATTAGTCTCCCACATAATTAAAGGGAGATTATACAACTTGATCCACATTAGGACTATCGTGACGTTTTCTATAAAAAAAGAAAAGAAAGGTGACCAATCTATCAAATAGCAGTAGGATTGACCATAAAACTAAGGGCCCTGTTACTTAACAAAGGTGTAGTCACTCTCAGAGGTGAAACAAAGCAAGGAAAAAGTAGGAAAAAGCCAAAGTCTAGGATGTCAATGTCCAGAAGGGGAATGTTACTCCAAGACCTCCTCATCCAATAGATTTTTTTTTAATTGGAGGTCTCTTGCAGAGGCATCAGACAAGTATGGATTTATTCCTTAGGTCATCAACCAATGAATCAAAACAAGCATCCTCTATATGTAGGTCCGTCAGGACATCCGATAAGAATACCTCTGTATCCCCCAAGGAGAAAACATGCAAGGGATTAGTATTGTGAAAGGCCAATGAAGGAAGTGGCAAGGATCTATCTAAAACCACTTGAGTTTTGCAGAATTCTAAACACTCATGAAAGGGGTTTTTTCTATTCCTACAACCATTAATAAGGAAAGAAGCCACGAGTTGCTCAGAGTAATGGTCCAAGGAGAGGTAGGACTCTTGAGAGAAACCATGGCATGGCGGCATTCACCCTTCACCTCTTTCAGATGTGTTTTGCTAGTTAGGGTGGCCTTTGAGCCATTGTCACACCGTCACCTCTCATTTGCATTCACTCTTGAGCTGTCTTCAGTGCTTTTTCGCATAGCAAAAAAATTAGAGTGAATTTTATAATATATTGTTTATCTTTATTAATGTCTTTATTTTTTATTATTTCAAGTCAATCCTATATGAATCATCATCATAGCCCATTATATCATGATGCATAGCATATATGTAAATCAATTTTTTTGTTCAAACATATAAGAATCTCTTCATAGATTCTTAGTATCTACCTATACTCAAGTTACTCCAAAAAGATTCCATACTCCTTCATTTCCACTTCTAACATCATAATCTATAATTTAGAATAATCTCATTTAATAACTCCACATCCCAACCCAGTCTGAACCTTTCCATCCCTTTATTAATTTGATTTCATCCATTTTGAGAGCATACCCATGTTTTTCAAAACTATCCCACCATCTTGAAGGGGCATCCTATCATCCATCAAATCCTAAATTTATCCAATCCTAAATTTGAAGCCTCTCCAAGCATTGAAGCATCCTTCAAATCCAATCTCAAGCAATCCTCATATTATTTTTGGGATGTATTCTTTCCACATTAGTAACATTTCCAAATAAATAAATCCTTAATCTTTGATTCTTGGGGCATCTTCCATCATCACATGTTGATATCTACTTTCTTTGAAAGAACATTTCTCTTGCACTTGCAATGTCATTTCAAAGAGGGAAAAATGTAGACATTTAAATTTCACTAACTCTATCCTCACAACTAACAATCACCCATCAATAATTAAAATCATTTCACTTAATCTAAACTAAATTAATTAAATAATTCTCATTATTTAATCAATTTATATAATTTTGTTATGCGTAAATTTTGAATTTTTCATTTTAAAATCAAATATCTACAAATTAATTTAATAAATCATCAAAACATTCAGTGAATTAATTACTTAAAATGAACAATAAATCTTCAAAATAAGAATAAAAAATCAAAATAGTTAAATGATTAAGAAAATAAATAAGTAAAATAGGTAAAATCAATAAATCAAGGAAATTGACTAATTAGCTGATAAGGCTACATATAGTGTGAGATTTGAGATTAAAACAAGTTTGAGCTGTGGTTTAATGGTAAAAACCTCCAAATATTAGGTGAAAGCCTCCAAAATCTCACTTAACATGTAAAAGTTAGATATATATTGATTTGCCAATTGGATGGAAACATTCTATTTCCATTGGCATGTTTTTTTGTCAATTTGATGACTTTTCTTTTTCATTTGTATTGCTTTATGTTTTACATTTGCATGCAAATATTTCAAAATCAGATAAGACCTAATTTCTTCAAGGAAAAAATTAAAATTTGCCTAAGTTTATTTCATTCCAGTATTTAACACTTATTATTAATTGTTTAATGCACATAAATATAATTTTCTATCCGTGTAATCCTTAAACCTCATTTAGGTACAAGTGCTAGTAATAGTTATTTCATCTTCATCCACTCTATTTCATCTTCATTTGCATTTGCAAAATCTATAAATTCAGATCAATTCTTCATATTTGACAATCACAAATCTAATATGTGCAAATATTTGTTATCAAAATGAATAACATATATATTTTTATCTCAAAACTTATCATAAACACTTTATAAAAAGACTTGCTTGCATGTTAAAGTAATTTAATTTTAATTCAGTTTTACATCTTACAATATACACATAAAACTGAGTTAAGTTCAAACTAATGACAAATCTTTATATTAAACATAAAACTTACAATAGTCATTGAAAGATAATCCAATCCAAAATGGAGAAGAAAAATAAGATATAGTCTTTTACCATTAAAAAGTATAATAAATATAATTTATAAATATCGCAAGCAAGATCTTTGACATAGGAGAGATACTTACACTTAATTTTTTTTAATAAAACCTTTGGTTTTATGAAACAGTTGTTAGCTATCAAAACAAAATAATCGCATTTTTTTTTTCTTATTTTGATAAAGAATTGGAGATGTACAGAAATTTTATTTGATTGAAAAAGAGTTGTCTTAAAATAAGAACTTTTCCCTTGTCCCCGGGTCTTAGATCCAGCCATCCAGGGATTTAACATATGAATGGGCCAGAAGATTCTAAAAGTGATAGACTGATATGGGTATCAGGCAGGGTTTTAGACTTAACATATGGGTATCAGGCAGGGTTTTAGACTTACATTTAAAAGTGATAGGAATTAAGCATTTGGGGCTGCTAAGTAATAATAATCGTTGAGAATGAGGAGGCATGGTTGGGAGCTCCCTTACCACCCTCTCCAAGTATGTCTCTCTCAAATCTTTTCTTTGGGTTTATGCTGTGTCGCTATTAAATGATGCAAATCAACAATGCCCATTTCTGAGTTGCTATTGTAGGTGGTTGTTGTGGGAATAAGCTCTTTGAGTATATTGGCATCGGCCTCTACTCACCTTTGGTATGAACTTCTTGATCGTAAATTTGTTTCTGCTCTGTGCGTGTTTATCAGATCATTACGCATCCGCTTGATACATTGGATTGTAGATGTTTGGGTTCTTGGATGGATTCAACTATAGATACATTGTTGATATGGATTTTATCAGGGTTCACAATATTTCCAAGAAATCATCAAGTGAAATTGAATAATTTTTCTTTATTTCTTATGTTTATGATTTTATCTATTTTTCAAATTAATTATCCCTGTGGTGTTTAATGAAGCAACTTTATCATTCTATTTGAATTGAACTAAGAGTGGAATATTGGTACTGGGGAACATTGGTAAGAACATGATTCAGCCAACCTCACCAAATTTTGCCAAGCCAAACAAAGAAAATTTTAATATTAGTGATAAAAAAAGGTCATTGCCTTGGAATTTTTTATAAGACTATAAAATAATCCTCTCCCTTTTTCACATATACAGAAAAACAGTCCATACAAATAAAAAAACAAACTTATAGCCAAAAACGAATGAGAACTAAGTGTCCTAGAATCATAATAGCAATAAATGGAAATACTTAAACAGGCAAGCGGGGATGGCGGCTGCGGAGAAGTGTAGTTTAACTTTAACAGCCCAATTGATCCAAACCTGATTTCCAACTTCGAATATTTAAGACAGTAAAAAATTATTCACCTACACACTTTGAAACATAAAAACTAAAACGAAAAACACTAAAGAAAAGAAAAATAATTTCCCCTCTTTACTCTTTAAAATAGCGAATTCCGGTGAAATTTCAGTTTGGTAAAAATCATCTGTTAAAAGGAGAATACTTTGCGTTAATCTGAAAGCCTAAACCACTTTAAAATTTGAGAACTGCCATTTACAGTGGTAGGATTCAGTTTTTAAAACAAAAACTCTCCACAAAGAAATTATTGCACGTGTCCGCTCATCCGTAGAGGGAATGGGTATCCGTTCTTTTACTTAACACAAAAGCTTTCCTTGTGCATATTTTATATTCTCTTACTTTAAAGCCACTGATTTCAATAATATGCTCTTTCTACAAATTGTGGTTGCTCTCATTTGTATTCTTTAAAACCCATTAAAAAAGATCCCTTATTTCGCCTGCAAAGAAAGAATAAAGTTGGAGAAAGAATCCTTTATATTTATTATTTTTTAATTATGGAAAGCACAGCCCGCCTGCTTATTGTCACCTCTTACCTGTTACCGGTTTTTCTGCTATTTATATCTCCATACTTGTTACCTATTGAAGCACTGAATTCCTTGTTTTCAACTATAGGCGTTTCTAACATATACATCTTTGCAATTGCTTTACCTTCTTAATTTTGTCTTTATATATTCACATCTTCTATTTTGAAGGCCAGAGGCAGAGGAGGAAATTTTCACACACAGTAAAAATTTAAAACATAAAATATAATTTTCAAACACACAGAGCTGTTGCTCGTAATTCTCTATTTTTTTCACATTCACATTCCTCTGTTCACCTTTCTTGTTAAAAATAAATTACAATTACAAAATATATGCTCCAGGTAAAAAGTCACGTGAAAGAATTTTCACGAATGAGAGGGAACGAAATTACAATTTTTCCAATTCACCTAACTAAATTTTCCCCCGTCAAAATGCATTTAATACAATGTCCTTTTCATAATATTAAAACTTAAATATTAATTCCTAGCGGAGGCGGCTTTCTCCATAGTTCCCCGCGGTATCGCGATGGTTAAAAACTTTATTGCGATATTGCGGGCAGCGGTTAGTTGACGGCCCGGTAAACGGCGGCGGTTAAAAATAAAACAAGCTTTTACGAAGTCTCCCGTGATATCGCGATGAATATTTTATTGATTGCGATAAAGCGGGCATTGGCTGGAGGTACGGCAGGCGGTTGATATAAAACAAAAACATTACCGAAGACTCCCGCGGAATCGCAATGACTAATTTATTGATTGCGATATAGCGGGCAGTGGTTGGCGGGGACGGCAGCAGTTAGGGTTAATATTCCAACACTCCCCCTTAAGCATAACTGCGCTGTCCACCATGCCCAATCTGTTCCTTTGAAAAATAAAATTATCTCTTCCCAGCGGCTTTGTAAAAATATCTGCACTTTGTTCTTTTGATCTGCAAAATTCTAAAAATATTTCACCATTGTTAATTAATTCTCTGATAAAATGATACCTGGTATCAATGTGCTTGCTTCTCTTATGAAAGACTGGATTCTTTCGAAAGAGCAATGGCTGAATTGTTATCACAGTAAATTTTTGTTGCCTCCATTTGTTCATTTTGCAATTCTTTCAAAATTCTTCTCATCCAAACTGCTTGACATGCTGCACTTGTGGCTGCCACATACTCTGCTTCAGCTGATGAAAGACAAACTATTGGCTGCTTCTTTGAAGACCATGAGACAACTCCTGTCCCAAAATTAAATACATAACCAGACGTGCTTTTTCTGTCATCAATGCTGCCAGCACAGTCACTGTCTGTGTATCCTATGAGTTTGAACTCATCTGAACTTGAATACTTGATGCCAAAATTTCTTGTTCCACTTACATACCTTAAAATTCTCTTCCCTGCTTTCCAATGGGTGTCTTTTGGTGTTTCCATAAACCTTGAAATCAAACTTACTCCATACATAATGTCTGGCCTTGTGGCTGTGAGATACATGAGACTTCCAACAAGCCTCTTAAACAAAGTTGGATCAACATTAGACCCTCTATCATCCTTGCTTAGTTTCAGACCAGTCACTGTAGGTGTTGGTGCTGGTTTGCACTTCATCATATTAAACCTCTTCAAAATGTCATTTGCATATTTTAACTATGAAATAAAAATACCATTTTCATTTTGATTCACTTCAATTCCTAAGAAATACTTCATCAGACCTAAGTATGTCATTTCAAATTCTTTCTTCATGTCTGCCTTGAACAGATCAATTGACAAATTTCCAGTGAATATTAAATCATCCACATATAAGCATACTATTAGTATTTCACCTTCTTCATTCATTTTTGTATACAGTGTGGGCTCACTGCTACATCTATTAAATCCATTCTACAAAAGATAACTGTCTATTCTGCTGTACCAAGCTCTTGGGGCTTGCTTCAATCCATACAGTGCCTTTTTCAATTTGTAAACTTTGTCTTCTTGACCCAGAATTTCATACCCAGGTGGCTGATCCACATAAACTTCTTCTTCTAAATAACCATTTAAAAAGCTGACTTTACATCCATTTGAAATACAGACCACTTATTCTGAGCTGCTAATGCTAAAATCATCCTTATAGTATCCAATCGTGCTACAGGTGCAAATGTTTCATTGTAATCAATTCCAGGCTGTTGTGAATAGCCCTTTACAACCAATCTTGCTTTAAGCTTCTGAACTTCATCTTTTTCATTCAATTTGGTTTTATAAATCCATTTCACTCCAATTACATCTTTGTCTTTTGGAAGACTGACAAGTTCCCATGTCTGATTCTTTTCAATTGCTTCAATTTCTTCATCCATAGCACTTACCCATTTATCATCTTTGACTGCATCTTCAAAATGAATTGGATCTTCTATTTGAGAATAAAATGCACAAAGAGAAATCTGATCTGAATTATTCTCACCTTCATTTTGCTCATATATATCTCTTATGCTTCTGATTTTCTGTCTTCTCAGACTTGCCAATGTAGGATTTGACATATCACTTGAACTTGTGGAATATGGACCTGATGGTCCTGCTGTAGATGGTGTTTGTTGTCCTCTTGTTGGACTGCTTCCTTGAATGATTGAGGTTGTTCTTATAGTCGATGCTGGTGTCACTTGTGGACCACTTTGCTGAGCTTGAATGGGAGTGGTAGGAGTCACAATAGCTGGAACATTTCTTGATGTTGAAACCTCATTCTCCTCTTGAGGTATACTAGCTGAAATATTGACTGTCTTCTCTATACTTCCATCCCATGCTTCATCTTCTACAAATTGTACATCTCTGCTGATTATAACTTTCTTTGTTGTTGGATTATAGAGCTTATAAGATTTGGATTCTTCACTGTATCCAACAAATATACATTTTTCTCCTTTTTTATCTAGCTTCCTTCTCAATTCATCAGGCATATGTGCATATGCTACACATCCAAATACTCTCATGTGAGTCACACCGTGTTTTCTTCCTGTCCATGCTTCTTCAGGTACTATATTCATAACACTTTTTGTTGGAAACCTATTCATTATATAGGCTGCACAAGAAATTGCTTCTGCCCAATATTCATTTGACAAATGTTTGGCTTTCAACATGCTTCTAGCCATTTCCATGATTGTTCTGTTTTTCCTTTCAGCTACTCCATTTTGTTGAGGTGTGTATCTAGTTGTGAATTGCTTGTGAATTCCATGATCTTTGCAAAAATTAAAAAACTCTCTTGAAATATATTCACCACCTCTATCTGTTCTCAACACTTTGATATAATAACCACTTTGTTTTTCAACCAAATTCTTGAACTGACGAAACAGATCAAACACTTCATTTTTCTACTTTAGAAAGTAAACCCATGTTTTTCTTGAATAATCATCAATGAATGTCAGAAAATAAAAACTACCACCTATTGAAGGTGTTTGCATAGGTCCACACAAATCTGAATGTATAATTTCCAAAGGGGCTTTTGCTCTAGTTGACTTTCCTGCTGGAAATGATTCTCTGTGTTGTTTTCCTAAAATGCACCCTTCACATACCCTTTCTGATTTTTCTATTAAAGGTAGTCCCTTAACCATGCCTTTCCTATGAAGTAAATTTAAACCTCCAAAATTGAGATGCCCAAATCTCAGATGCCATAACCAGTTTTCATCTTTTATCTCAGCTTGAAAGATTGTCTGCACTACTGTTGTAGTTTCTTCTCTACCCACTTGTGAATTCATTAAGTGTTGTGCTTGAGCATAATTTATATTCAAATCTGGCCTTATCTTTAAGGGAAACATTCTATTGTTTGTCATTCTGACTTTTGCAATAAGCTGGTTGCTTGGGTATTTGTCTAAAATTGTGCACAGACCATTCTTGAAGGTTACTCTATACCCTTTTTGAACTAGTTTCCCTACACTCATTAAGTTATGTTTCAGACCAGGCACAAAATACACATCTGAAATATACTTTTTCTCCCCTTGTTTAGTTAGAATATTGACATCTCCTTTTCCTTTGACTGACACTTTGTTGTCATTACCCAATGTAACATCAGAGTTTACATTCTCATTTAAACTTGAAAACATTTCTAGATTCCCTGTCATATGATTGCTACAGCCTGAATCTAAAAACCATACATCTTTTTCATTTGCTTGAGCAACATTACAAGCTAAAAACATTGTTCTCTTATCTGAATCCTGATTTTGACCTTCTCTTGAAAAATTTGCATTTTGTCTATTATTATCATACTGCTTCTTTCTACACTCATTCATATAATGCCCATATTTTTTACAGTAGTGACATTGGACTTGAGATTTATCATACCTTTGATTTTGTGACTGATTCTGTGATGGGTTTTGGTTTGAGCCTTGATTGCTGCCTCTTCCACTTGAGTTTGATAAACTGTATCTTTCACCTCTGTAAGAGTTTCTTCCTCTTCCTCTTGATCTACCTCTGCCTCTTCCTTGACTGACTGAAGCCTGAGTTTTGAAAGCATGCTCTAGTGATGTATCTGCTGACCTTTTCAGCCTTTGTTCATGAGAAATTAGAGATGCATACAGCTCATCAACTGAGAACTGTGAGAGATCCTTTGTCTCCTCTATAGCAACTACAACCGGTAAAAATTTTGTGGGCAAACTCCTTAAAATCTTTTCAACAACTCTGGTATCTTCCAGATTTTCTCCATGAGACCTAATTTGATTAACCACCCCAATGACTTGGGTGTAGAATGAATCTACAGATTCATTGTCCTTCATACATATTGTTTCAAAATCTCTTCTCAGCATTTGTAGCTTTGCTGTTTTAACTTTTGCCATGCTTTGATAGGCTATTTGAAGTATGTCACATGCTTGTTTGGACTTTGTTGCAGCTGAAATCCTTGGAAAAATGCTCTCATGTACAGCTTGAAACAGATAAAATAAAGCCTTTGAATCTTTCTTCCTTGTGTCTTTCAATAAGTCTTTCTCTGCTTGTGTTAAAGCATTGTATGCTACTGCATCTGCTGGCTCTGCAAATCCATTCTCTACTAAATCCCATATATCCTGTGAGCTAAATAGTGCTTTCATTGTAATTGACCAGTACTCATAATTATTCCCATTAAACTGTGGAATTTGTGGGTTTGTCAAGCTTGTGCTTGCTGCCATTTTTGAAATTTACCCAGATAATCTATTTTGATCAAATTGACTCTGATAATCAAACTTGCTCTGATACTCGAACATGCTCTGATACCACATGAAGGCCAGAGGCAGAGGAGGAAATTTTCACACACAGTAAAAATTTAAAACATAAAATATAATTTTCAAACACACAGAGCTGTTGCTCGTAATTCTCTGTTTTTTTCACATTCACATTCCTCTGTTCACCTTTCTTGTTAAAAATAAATTACAATTACAAAATATATGCTCCAGGTAAAAAGTCACGTGAAAGAATTTTCACCAATGAGAGGGAACGAAATTATAATTTTTCAAATTCACCTAACTAAATTTTCCCCCGTCAAAATGCATTTAATACAATGTCCTTTTCATAATATTAAAACTTAAATATTAATTCCTAGCGGAGGCGGCTTTCTCCATAGTTCCCCGCGGTATCGCGATGGTTAAAAACTTTATTGCGATATTGCGGGCAGCGGTTAGTTGACGGCCCGGTAAACGGCGGCGGTTAAAAATAAAACAAGCTTTTACGAAGTCTCCCGTGATATCGCGATGAATATTTTATTGATTGCTATATAGCGGGCATTGGCTGGAGGTACGGCAGGCGGTTGATATAAAACAAAAACATTACCGAAGACTCTCGCGGAATCGCAATGACTAATTTATTGATTGCGATATAGCGGGCAGTGGTTGGCGGGGACGGCGGCAGTTAGGGTTAATATTCCAACATATTTTTATGAAAGGTTCAGGGTGGTTTTCAGCTTTTAAAACAAAAAGCTCTCATGGACATATGAAAGGTTGGAGAATCAGAATGTTTATCCTCAATGCATATAAACCATGGAACCTGCAGATATCAATTCCTGACAAAAGCTAACAGAATGCTACTTGCAACATAGGGCATACTGGTACTTGCTAAAACTGTGAAATGCACGAAATTATCCCCAAAAATGCCCTCAAAACTGCACGGAGTATTCAAATTCAAAAATTGCAAACACCCAAACAAACAGCCACAATCATTCAACTACGTACCTTTTTCGAGATCGAGGACTCCAAACAAAGAAACCTAATTAAAACTTGTTTCTTGTGGGAAGGGGGTGTGGAGCCTAGTTCAGTTGGCTAAATCTTTCCTGATGTAGGAGGTTGGTCATGAGGTCTAGTCTCCCCCATCCCCATGGTAGTAGGACCTCTACCCCACCCTCATGGTATGTTAAAAAGTTTACGAGGGGCACTTCAGTTTAGAAGAAGTAGTATATATTTTCTTTTATTAATTGTTATTATGTTTAGTTAGTTTGTTTAAAAATATATATAAATAAATATAAAAAATAATAAAGTAATTATTAAAAATAATAATATATTTAAATTGTAAATATTTAATTAAATTTTATTTATGGGATTTGTAGAATTAGCTTTCAATTTAATCTAAATTAAAATAAAATATCTTTTGATAAGATGGATAGAGTTAAATTTTGATGAAGTAATTAAGGGAACATAGTTCTAATCAAGTGCAGGATACATTATTTGGGATGAGAAAGAAACCTTGTTCTAGTAGCATCAAATAAACAAAAAAAGGTATAAATAATGAAACAAAGGTTCAATTTTTGTTTTTATTTTTTTCTTTTATGAAATTGTAATTTTGTAAGCTTTATTGATTTTAAAAAGTTCAAATTGAAGGGAATTTGAAAACAAAAAATAATTATAAGAAAGAAAGGTGCCCCAAAATAGAAAATTGGCATCTTGAAAGAGGTTTGATTGCTCTTGAATAACCTATCAAACTACAAGGTCTACATCAAACTACAAGGTCTACCATGCATACAAAGAGTTAAACAAGGAAGCAAAATTCTTAGGAATTATGGAAATAATCAATAGGAGGAACACATTATACACAACCAACTTGATGCATGGGACTCATTTGAATCTCTCCTTAAAACTTAAAAAATTGTCTCATGTTATTTATCTCTTGATTTTGAACTTTGTTTGTTGCTAAGGAATTGATACAATCAAATGATGATAAGGCACTCCCCTCTTTCAATTGTAGAAGAATCATATACTTTTGGGAGAAAGGAATGCCATTAACTAACATATTAATTGGTAGTGTAGATTGAATGTGAAAAAACTATCCATTCGTACATCAATCCACAATAGCATGGGACAAAAGGAAATATTATTAGGTGACATGAGTTTCACTTAACTTGAAGAATTTCTCTCTATAGGGCTTTTCAAAATAATGGGCACCAACATACATGCTTAATTCTTAGGAAAAAACAAACAGATTTTCTTAGACCAATTAAAGAGAGTCAATTGAGGAAGGTACTGAAACCCAATGCAAACATAACAATCTTTTTCATCTAGCAAATTCTTAGAGAAGATTTCTGTTGATGTGTTTTTTATGCACTTTTCAACACAGGTAATGCGTAGGTGCATTACCTCTCTTGAAAGACAATCTTCCACAATCGGATTGCAGAACACTATCCCAAGGTTTCTCGGATGTCATGTCATGACAATGCTTAGATACTTCAGTAGTTTGATGTGATTTGCTGGAATCAAAAGGCGGACTTACAAATGAGTTACAAAGCATGGAAGTTGGGTTTGCAAATGCAATTTCAAAGTGCTGAAAGTGAATGAATAGTGGCTGTCCACTCAAAACAGCAAGTTAAAACTCATCAAGTTCATTTGATTTAGCTTCATGGTGATGCTTTGGGTCTTACTCTAACCAAGGATTAAAAGAAACAACAAAAGGAGAAGGGTTAAGAAAGCTATTCTAATCCTAAGCTACGGATGAACAGTAACAATGGTGGCTGCTAAAGTAGACAAGCTTCCTAAACTGGGTTTTGCTTGGCCAAGAGAAACCTACAGTTGCACAAAACCAGTGCAATCTTCTAAGGACTGCAGATTTTTAGATTACACACACACATAAGCACATGTAATTGAACTAAGTTGCAGCATTGGAGTAAAGGAGCCCAGGCTAACTTTGCACAGCAGCTTGTCATCAACAAGTGCCAAAAGTATGGGCTGAAAGCTCATCAAATACCAAAACAACAATTTCCATTATCACCTCCATTCAAAAAACTAACATTAAAACTAACATGGAAGGAAGAACCATGCATGGAAGATGAGCAAAATCAAAGAGAACATCCATAAAATCATGCAATGCTATCTTCTATTGCTGCAAATGCCTCTTACATCAATTCTCCAATACTTACAAATGAGGGGCAAGCCCCTATTTATAGTTTTCCAAAGCCCAAATGAATGGCTATGATTCAATTACATTAGGGTTTCACCTACCCCACAATATTCAACAATTAAAAATATATTCCTTGTTTTTTCCCTATTTTGTCATCTAGTGCCAGTTACTATAGCAATTTTGTCATTTAGCTGATTGCCTTTTCATTGTAGCAGAAACTGCCTGAAAAGTTGTCTTTTGCTTGATGTGCTTGCAGTGTTCTTCCTTGGATCAAACGAGCCCACCGACGATTGGCATCAATGGATTGGTGGCACCTGATTCGGGCAGAAAGCTCCTTAGAAATCATCATCATCTGGAAAAAGGGACGACAACTCCCTCAATGGGCCTCTTTGATAGACCTACGGAAGGCTTCTTGACTCCTGCAAACATGAAGTGTTGTAAGTGCATTTATACATGAGTTTAGTCAAACCTACAAATTTCTGATTAGATCTATCCATGCATCATCAAAATATCTTGATATTCATATTTGGAGCTCATTTGGACCATAAACATAAATGCGTGCTTCAAGGATGCGAGCACCAGAGGGCGGAAGAAAGCCAGAAGGTAGACAGCGACCGGAAGCCAAAACAACCTGGAAGAAGGAAGACTCCCGGATGTTCAAAACAGTCAGGAAGGAGGCAGGCTCCTGGATGTTCAAAACAGCCAGGGAGAAGGCGAGCTCGGATATTCAAAAGCAGCGGGAAAGGAGGAAGCTGACTCTCGGATGTTCCCGCGCAATGGCATGAGGAAAAGCGAAGCCTGAATGTCCGGGAAGAATATGAGCGGATGTCGCAACCGAAAGGCAACCGGAAGGCAAGGTCGAAAGCGGAAACCGGTCAGTTCGCCAGTAAAGCGAAATTAAACAACCTGAAAAATTGGAACTCGAATGGCAATCGGTCGAAGTTCTTTAACAGCAAATTTCAGGCTCCCTGGAAGAACGAGCCAGTAGGCTGAAAAACGGCTCATCAGAAGTTCAAAATAGCAGGCCGGAACTTCCAAGGAAACGGCCAGGGAGGGGCCGGGCTCCAGAGGCCGGGTCGCCCTGAGCCAACGGATGTTCCAAACAGCAAAAGGGGGACGAAGCTCCGAAACCACCGAAACATAACCAAACTTTGACAAAACTTTGACAGTTCATTTAAGCACATCAAACACATCCCATATCCAAAAAGGGTTGACCCCAAAGTCAAAATTGAAGAAACGGGAGCGACAGGGGCCCGCGGATGTTTTCAAAACAGCCAAAGCGAGACGAAGCTCCGGAACCACAAAAACTTAACCGAACATTGATGCAACCTTGGCAGTTCATTTACGGACCACAAACACATCTCAAATCCATCAAAAAGTTTTCCCCAAAGTCATAAACATGGAAACCGGACCGGCAGGGGTCCACAGATGTTTCCAAAACAGCAAAAGAGGGACGAAGCTCCGGAACCACCGAAACTTAACCAACTTTGACGAAACCTTCACAATTCATTGAAACACCCCAAACACATCCCAAATCCACCCAAAAGTTGTCCCCAAAGCCAAAAATGTGGAAACTGGACCGACAGGGGTCCACGGACGTTTCCGAAACAACCAAAGCATGACAAAAAGGCAGAAAGGGGATGGGGGACTTTATTTCTCTGCAGATTTGAATACCCTAAGCAGGTGGATTTGGGTAGGGGATTTGATTGTTTGATGGCACATGACCAATTTGGGCTTGGAAATGGGGCACGCAAAACAAGACAGGAGCAAAGCAGCCTGTCGGGAGCAAAAAAAAGGGGTTCCCTGCCTACGGCGAGGCGTGTGTGCAAAACATGCACAACAAATGGCGACTCACTGGGGAAATGCTCTAGATCATTTTGATGACAAACTGGAATCATGAACCCAGAATCTCTGGTTTCGACCTTCATGCTAGGGGAAACAAACTAGACACCCAATCTAAATGATCAAAACCACTAGCCAACCCAACCTTCAGTATGCTGAAAATCCAAGTGTGTGCAATTGTGTTAATTCCCATCCTTCAGTTGCTACAGGAACCTGAGCTCCATCAAGTTAAGCTACGTAGTTTATTCTAACTCCAAAAGCATCCAGGACATTGCCTCGCTGCTAGTCAGGTGTCCATAGCCCCAACGAGGTTATCGCTGTGATTCTCCCGAACATTACTCTACTGCCGGCCGGGCATCCATAGCCCCGATAGAGTTGTTTGAATACCCCTGAAAAGTTGAATTTTCTCTTTCTTTTAATTTTCAATGTTTTCTTTCTTTCTTTCTTTCTTTTCTCTTTTCAGCTCTTTTATTTCAACCCGCAAGCATTGAAGCTCACACTCAGGGCTGAGAATCACAGTGGCGCTGGAACAGAATTTTAGATTTTTCACTTAACTAGACTTCACAAAAGGCCCTATAGTGACCGTCGAATTCTTAAGATGTGTAAGAGCTATAAGATTTCAGAATACTTTAAAGTCAGACTAAACCAACAACTTATCCTCTTCGAATCAAACACCTAGATCACTTGACACTAACAGAAGACCTTCACCATCCACTCTGAAGATTTGATTAGAGTTTGACAAAGAAATATGTAGAACAACCCCAGGTGATAAGTATGGTTGTTGTGCGCACAGATGTGCCTAACTAAAAGCAAAGGGACCCCAAGCAAAGCAACAACAAAGCAAAAGCAAATAAAAAGAAAACGAAGAAAGCAAACTACATAAGCCAACTAACCTAAGGAAAGCAAGAAAGCAGAGTATTTACAAGAAACCTATACTACTCAAAAATGAGCTATGTACAAAGATATTTACAAAGCACTATGTTCAGGTAGGGCGAGCTGACATTAACACTCATTGGATTTTGAAAAGCATGCACAAGCAAACGAACAATCGTTATCGTTCTTAACCATGCAAATTTATCTTTATATTCTGAAAAAGGAAATTCAATGTTGCAACAATCAAGTTCAATCATGTCATCATGAAAAATCAGCAATTGAGGAGGCTCATTGAATACATGATTAATCCATAAACATGTTTTTTTTCCCTCATTCCCATAATCAAAATAATAAGTGCAATTATGTGAAATAATTGGGGCAAGGAAGGATAAAACCTGGATGTCGTCACACGGAGGTGGCAGCGTTGGATAGTCGAGAGTAAGCATAACATCCTTGATCGTTGCATTGGCAGCCTCGGGCAGGCGCGGTGGAGGGTGCAGCACTGTGGACCTTAAGCTTGCATAAGGCTGGGGGGACGGGGCAGCAAACAGCTCTTCCAAGTTGTGAGCAAGATCCACAGTCCCAATTGGTTGTTCCTCGAGGAAGTACACCTCATCTGCTTGGGCTTCCATTGCCAGAACCTCTTCTTGATTGCTGTCTTTAAGGGGCAACATGCTGTCCCATCTCCTTTCCCATGTGTGAGCCTTATTTTTGTGATGTTTAGTGTCATGGGATGATGACATATGTGAATCTATCCTATTGCAGCCATCTGAATATGAGAGAGGATCAACAGTGATCATGGCAGAAGGACTCCATGTTGCATCTTGTAGTCGGTCGAGTGCTTCATCTCTGTTAGCAACTATCTTAGCACCTCCACCTTTGTCTTCTTCTTTTTTTTGTTCATGCATCTCATCATGACGTTCACTCATTTCCTCTTGCTCACTATCGCTGTAAATGGAGAAGGAGCTCCTCTCCCAGTCTGGAAACTCTAGTGCATCATTGTTCAAGGGCTCAAGGAGTATGTATTCATCGCTACCATCTTTTGGGATGTGCTCTTCCTCGACATAAGCATATCTCTATAGTGCAGCTCCCAATGGAAAGAAGTCATCAATCGATGGCACCTCATCAAGGGGACCAAAGTCTACTGCATAATTTCCCTCCAAAGACTCGCCAGAAAGCCCACCGTCCATGGCACATAACTGCTCTTCAAGAGGAAGAACTTCTTGGTGACTAGTGGACAGCATTCCCGCTTGGTCTACTTCATCGCTCGGAAGTCCAAGACTATATTGTTGTCCTTCTATTGCTGCCCCAATGTCCTCTTGATGTCCACCTTCAACTAAACCATCACTTGACTCAGGCTCTTGGTCTTCTACTTCGATATGGGCAGCAAGTAGAGGAAGTCAGGCACTTGGCTGCCTTGCTTGTTCTTTGACTTGTTTGATGGCCTCTTGGCATAGCTTACATGTGAGCTCTGAGTGCGATGAATCATGGAGTCGACACCAATTTGGGAGCAACAATATCTCCAAATCAACTTGGTATTTCAACTTAGTCCAATCCCTCACTAGTCTGGAGACTAGTTGGTCATATCTATCCATGATCGAGTCTTCCTCATCACTTGAAAAAGAAGCATGATGGTAGACAGCCATAGCGAGTGGTTGTTCCCACTCCCCCAAATCTGCATTTTTAGATTCTCGATCACTGCCATTTATGAAGGAGAGGTCTTCCGACCTGATTTTGCTCATGCTTTGATCATCTCCTTCTGCTGCCCCAAGGCTTTCAGCCTCCTCTTCTTGATTTTTAGCATTTGCGTTGGCTGTCCTATCATATGCTGCTGCAAATTCTGTTAATTCCTCTTCAATTGTCATTCGTTCCTCTTCTTGAGTGGAGGACTGCTCTTCTTCAACGGAGGGAAAACCTACTAAACTGGTTACAATCAGATTTTCACCAATGCACCTTGATGTCCCAAGACTTTCAGCTCCTCCCTCTTGGTTTTTATTTTCTATATCTGCTATCCCAACACCAATTTGTGTCAAATTTCTTGGTTCATCTTTATTTTGCTATCCTCCGGATGTTAACAACTCTTCTTCCTCCTGGGATAACTTATCTTCATTGAGAGTTGGCTGCTCCAACTTGTTCGAACAACCCCTAGCTTGAGCAATGATTTTTGTGCATGACGAGCAAGTGAATTCAGAGTGGGGTGCATTGTGAAATCTACACCAACAAGACATTAATATTTCCTCCAATCTTGGTCCATCCTTGCTGCTCAAATTTTCCTCGATCAACTCCTTGAATGCCTTGGCTGCCATGGCTATCAATTCTTCCTCCGAGTCTGCAAGGGCTAAAGGCTGATATATTTCCCAAAAGGGAATTTCTCCCTGCAAGACCTTCTCAATTCTGTTCAAGAATGTTAGACACCCCAATTCACTATGCCTGCAAGTACAATGGATTCGACATCTATCCGCCAATGCAAATTGCTGCAATGGCTTCTTCAGTCTCTTATTCAAATTTGCATGCAGCTGAGTGATGTTGATTTGTAAATGCTGCTCCATTTTGACTTAACTCTTGTTTGCCTTCAAAATTTTCTGATTTTTCAATTAAAGAGATCTCCTATCTCAGATTTCTTCCTGAATGTTCATTTCTCAACTTCCAACTTTTAGCTTCGTAGCCTCAACATGTCAAACCCTCCTTCTAGCGCCAGTTCTGTTGATGTGTTTTTTATGCACTTTTCAACACAGGTAATGCGTAGGTGCATTACCTCTCTTGAAAGACAATCTTCTACAATCGGATTGCAGAACACTATCCTAAGGTCTCTCGGATGTCAGGTCATGACAATGCTTAGATACCTCAGTAGTTTGATGTGATTTGCTGGAATCACAAGGCGGACTTACAGATGAGTTACAAAGCATGGAAGTTGGGTTTGCAAATGCAATTTCAAAGTGCTGAAAGTGAATGAACAGTGGCTGTCCACTCAAAACAGCAAGTTAAAACTCATCAAGTTCATCTGATTTAGCTTCATGGTGATGCTTTGGGTCTTACTCTAACCAAGGATTAAAAGAAACAGCAAAAGGAGAAGGGTTAAGAAAGCTATTCTAATCCTAAGCTACGGATGAACAGTAACAATGGTGGCTGCTAAAGTAGACAAGCTTCCTAAACTGGGTTTTGCTTGGCTAAAAGAAACGTACAGTTGCACAAAACCAGTGCAATCTTCTAAGGACTGCAGATTTTCAGATTACACATACACATAAGCACATGTAATTGAACTAAGTTGCAACATTGGAGTAAAGGAGCCCAGGCTAACTTTGCACAGCAGCTTGTCATCAACAAGTGCCAAAAGTATGGGCTGAAAGCTCATCAAATACCAAAACAACAATTTCCATTATCACCTTCATTCAAAAAACTAACATTAAAACTAACATGGAAGGAAGAACCATGCATGGAAGATGAGCAAAATCAAAGAGAACATCCATAAAATCATGCAATGCTATCTTCTATTGCTGCAAATGCCTCTTACATCAATTCTCCAAAAGTTACAAATGAGGGGCAAGCCCCTATTTATAGTTTTCCAAAGCCCAAATGAATGGCTAGGATTCAATTACATTAGGGTTTCACCTACCCCACAATATTCAACAATTAAAAATGCATTCCTTGTTTTTTCCCTATTTTGTCATCTAGTGCCAGTTACTAAAGCAATTTTGTCATTTAGCTGATTGCCTTTTCATTGTAGCAAAAACTGCCTGAAAGTTGTCTTTCGCTTGATGTGCTTGTAGTGTTCTTCCTTGGATCAAACGAGCCCGCTGACGATTGGCATCAATGGATTGGTGGCCCCTGATTCGGGCAGAAAGCTCCTTAGAAATCATCATCATCTGGAAAAAGGGACGACAACTCCCTCAATGGGCCTCTTTGATAGACCTACGGAAGGCTTCTTGACTCCTGCAAACACTAAGTGTCGTAAGTGCATTTATACATGAGTTTAGTCAAACCTACAAATTTTTGGTTAGATCTATCCATGCATCATCAAAATATCTTGATATTCATATTTGGAGCTCATTTGGACCATAAACATTAATGCGTGCTTCAAGGGCGCGAGCGCCAGAGGTCGGAAAGATGGCGGAAGAAAGCTAGAAGGCAGACAGCGATCGGAAGCCAAAACAGCCTGGAAGAAGGCGGGCTCCCAGATTTTCAAAACAGCCAGGAAG